>CAWVNZ010001934.1:0-95666 GCA_963930735.1 Dioctria linearis | reverse complement strand
GAAGAAAACAACACATAGATTCGCTTGTCCACAATCAATTTGACGAAATATCCTTCATGAATAAACATCCACTTGTAGTAAGGTATTGAATTTGTTTTTTTTTTAGATCATACATATGTCTTACCTCCGTACCTACGTCTTTTACTGTTTCGCGATTACCATGAAATTCTTTACAAAGATCCAAGAAAAAAAAACACATGTCTGATTTTACCTTCAAAGTCCTTTACATAAAAATCCCTGAAATCTTTTAACCTCGTTTGAAAAAGGCTTTTCAGTCACCCTCTCCCAAGTCACTTTCGTGGGTTTTTTTGAATTTTCTAGAAAATTTCTGTCTCGCCTACACACGTGGTTATAGTTTTATACCTTTCTTGGCTGTAGTTATGTATGTAGTCCCTCCTCTCGTGTTAAATGTTTTCATCTCTTCCTATGGGAATTTACATTTTGCCACTTACTTGCTATTCTATAGTTTTCTATAGTTTGAATAGGGGACCTTTTATATGTAAACTGACAGATAGACAAACAGACAGACAGACACACAGAAAAGACAGCAGGCAAAAGGAGACCTTTTTGTTAATGTTACTTGAAAAACTATTAAAAATATTTCTGAAGACGGCGACGTGGTATGATATTAATTCCTTAAGGACTTTTCATGACATTGGCAGTAGAGAACCTTAAAGTTTCAAAAGTCAATTCACATCTGCATTCTGCATGCACTTATGCATAACCTTATTTGTTCTCTTATCTTGAAGAATAAAGTCTTTTGTGTCCCTGAATAAAGATTCCAATAAGTACAGAAAGTTTGAAGCCAATTGCATTATTGCAATCCATTAAATACGCAAAACCTACAACAAGGATATTTTCCAGACAAATAAATCATATCCTTGGAGGGGGGAGGGGGGAAAGAGGGAGAAAGTTGGTTGAATCATAAGACCACCACGACTACACACAATTAAGATACCAATAAGAGTCCTTCATAAAATCCAATTTCATTTGGAATTGTGATGGCCGTTGGGGTAACGTAAAACCGCACTTGAGTTGAGTGGGGGGCAAATAAAGTTTTCCACTTTCGTTTGATTTCGAATCTAAAAATATTTTCATTTGCGGCGGGAAGAACGTAATGATAAAGAAGAAAAAAAAAACGGAAGGAACCTTCTTACGGCTTTCTTTCAAAATAATGATTTTCTGATTTCGTCCTTATCCTATAACGAGCCTATAAAAAGCCAAAGGTTCAAACGTATGCTAAGTCATCCTGTTACAAAATTGTAAAGTGCCGTTATTTATTGATTTCTGTGGGGGAAGAAAAGAAGATCTGGAAATTCGTTTGGACCACGACGACGACGAAGATGTAAGACATTTGCTTGAGCCTTTGTTCAGGGAGAGAGAACATGTCAGACAATTTCCTTTTGTGGCAAATGAGGCGTAAGCTATTGCATAAAAAATTGAAAAAGGCTTCTGTGCAGTTTTGGAACTCATCCAAAAATCTTTGTCTCTTGTATATAGAGAGAGACAGAGAGACAGAGGGAGAGAAATGTAATGGATGATTGTTCTTTTGCCTTTGATTTCTGATTTTCCTTTTGGCTTATTTTTGCGATTGCATACATCATTTGTGTGAAAGGAGACAAATGTCGATTTTCCTTCAATTGAGTTAACATTTTACAGAGCATGGGTTCTGTTTGTACTTTAAGACCGTTTATTTCAGATGGCATAGTTTCACTATTGAAACCGTACCGACACATTCAATTTTAAGGTCTAACTCAGAACAGTAGTCTAAAATTAGACTAGAGTTATGCTAGCATCAACAAACTCTCAAAGGGGTGACTATCATAGAAAGAAAATAAAGTTGTTCTAACAATAATGCTACTGTTCGCGGGAGATAGTGGTATCATAATACTTCTATACAAAACATATTTATATATGTATGTTTGTAATGTTGTAACAGACCTGAATAACAAATTCAAAAATTCATTCCACTAGATGAAGTCTAGAGATCCAGATGAAATTTTATTAGCGTTCTTAACTACGTCATCAAAAATACTACGGATCGAATATATAGAGCAGATCAATCGTGAACCAAAGGGGCAATGCCCTTTTGATACAATTTTGGGCCCAATCCCACGAAAACATTGGTTTGTGCGACCACTTCTTGAATATGCTATCCAGGTCTGGTCTTCTTTTCGGCACACAAATCGACCCTATCGAGTCTGTTCAGCGGAACTTTCTGCGCTTTGCTTTTGGGCACTCTGGAATAATTCATTGATTCTTCCACCCTATGAGAATCGCTTGAACCGTTTAAATATATGTAGATACTCGCTTGAGAAACGTCGCATGGTTGCCCAAGTAACTTTTGTGCATCAATCTTTAAACGCGAATATTGATTCTCCGCTGTTACAGAATTTATTTTCGTTCTTTTCATGATAGTAGACACAATTTGAGGAGGCTTACCTCTATTGCATGTTAACTCCTCAAGATTTAACTTTAGAAAGCACGAAATTATTTGCTTTACTGTTAACAATATGGCTGAGCATTTTGTTGTTGACCTTTCGAAGATTGTTAAGAAAAAAAATTGTTTGTGTCAGGGAAGGGTAACCGAGATAATGGGACTTAAAGATATTTGTAAAAAAATTTATAGATCACACTAATCACACGATTGAAAACTGTTTTAGATTGATACTCATGGGACCTTTCCAATAGTTTGAAGCTGTGGCTCAACAAAGTTAAAATTTCGAAATTTTAACTAGTTTTTCTTATTTAACTATTATTTTTTATCAAAAACCACGCCATCAACACCAATTTTTCATATCGGATTTAAGAAGCCGAAAAGCTTAGCTTTAAAATGACCTATGTGCGCAAAACGAAACCCTTTCTGCGTTCTTTGCACTTTAACTTAAGCATATCCAGCGAAAATTGTTAAAAAGCTCAATTCTAAAATATAATTGCCTACTTTCCGGCTCTTATTGAACTTTTTCGTCGCTGGATATGTTTAAGTGAAATCTTAAAAAACAAGAAAAGTTAGTACAGCTACGCGTCAAATTTGTGCGTTTATCTTGTTCAAAACTACACATAGTTAGAGAAAAAGCATAAACTTAAGTAATGATGTGTCCAAAATAAAGATATCGGCGTTTTTTTTTATATATATAATTAGCTGTAGAAAACTCTACAATTAAATTTCAAGAGCTTGTGACATAATAACGTAATAATGCTACATCAAGTAGATAAATTTGTACTTGAGTACGGAAGATCTTGAAATGGAAGAGGAAGTGACGGAAATAAAACCAGTACAAGAGTTTTGATTACTAATATATTTTCGTTTGAAAGTTGCTAATTTCAAAGAGAGGTAACTACCAATTTGGAACAAAGAGCGAACCGTTTTCTGTTTATTTTGAAAAACTCAAATTGTTTGGTAGAATGATGAAGAAAATAAAGTTAATTATGAAAACGGAAATAGCTTCTTGTTTTTATATATTTTGCATACAATTTGGCGTTTTTAATTTATTTTATTACCGTCAGATGGAATAGTGTTCATTTGGAAGCATTAATGGCTGCACCCTGCATGCTGCAGTGCTTTGCCGTCTGAAAGTGATTATATGTTATACAATGCACACACATATCACAATATCATACAAAAAAAAGGAATGCAATACATTTGGGTACAGAGTCTGACAAAGCTAACCTTTTGGGCTTCTTAAATCCAATATGAGAAAATGGTGCTGATGACGTGTTTTTTAATAAAAATAGCAATTAAGTAAAAAACAAAAAAACAACGAGTTAAAATTCCGAAATTTTAAATTTGGCAAAAATTGAGGGTGGCCACGAAAAAACTACAAAAAAAATGGATCACAGAATCGTGTTGCTTGAAATCTAAGAAGGATCCTTTTGTGTCGTCTTCTAAGATAGATTTTGGTGGTGAAGTTAAGGCAAATGTGAGAACACGAACAATAAGAAGAAGATTGGTAGAAAACAAGCTTCCTTCAAGATCGCCCAGGAAAGTCCCACTTCTTAGTAATAGAAACATCAAGCAAAGAAAAAGCTTCGCCATCGAACACCAAAATCGGTCTGACGATGACGGTATAAAAAAAAATGTGCGAAATATCCTCTGAAGCGACGAGTGCAAATTTATTTTGTTCGGATCGGATAGGACACAGTATGTAAGACATCCTCTCAGCAAAGCATTTGATCCTTGGTATACGAAAAAAAAACAACAGTTAAGCATGACGGAGGCAGCATTATGGTTTGGGCATGTTTCTCTTGGTATGATGTCCGTTCTATACACTTATTAATTGAAGGAATTATGACCAAGGAAACTTACTTCAAAATACTTGAAGATGTAATGCTGCCCTCATTCTGATGATAATATGCCTTTGCGTTGGACCTTTCAGCAAGACAACGATCCACAACATACAGCAAAGGTAACAAAGGAATGGTTCGCTGCGAAAATAATTAGTATTTTCAATTGGCCAGCCCTATCTCCGGATCTAAATTTTTTTTTCTTTTTTCTTTTATATTATTAAGCCAAGTTCAGGGGATACCCTATGATGCAAAGCACAGCATGGCAGGAAGGAGATAGGGAAACGATTAGGGGATATGAGGAGAGTGGCGGAGGCGCCGATGTATGTCGCCATTCAAATTCCGCAGATTGTATGCCGGAGGAAAAACAGAAGATGGTAAGCTGTTCCACATTCGCACTGTTTGGGATAAAAAAGCATTACAGAATTTTTACTGTATGGCCGAAAGTAATTTGAAGGGTTTGCAGCACGAGTATTGCGTGCAGGAAGCATTTTACAAGGGATTAAACTAGATATTTTATCAGAACATTGACCATGCATATAGCAGGAGCGAAAGGTATTCAACATTGCGGCGGTGCACGAGTGAGTCGATATGACAAGTTATTGCCAATCGCCAATGAGCTTGAAGGCTCTCTTTTGGACCATATCCAATGAAGCTAAAGCTGTGCGACCAGCCGCGGCCCATATATGGGAGTTGTATTCCATTCTAGGTCTAATGTAGGAGGAGGAGGAGGAGCGCTAGATTTGACGGGCTGAAATATCAAGACATTTCTATACTTCTTTGGCAACAGAGAAGATGTGATCTGTCCAGTTTAACTTACTGGAAATATTATTGTCAGCTAAGAAGGCTTAGTGACGGTGAATCAGAAATTAATGTTCCATCAAAAGAAACGGGTGTTTGTTCAGTTATGATCTTGTTTTAATGAGATGGGACAGCTTTGGGTCTTAGATGCATTCAATTCGACGCGATTCGCTTTGCCCCAAGCGAGGATATTGTTAAGATCGTTACTCAATGATCTAATCATGCAATCTCGTTTAACACATGCGGCATTCCCCCTGGAGTCCGCAAGAGTGTCAAAGGAGTAAGCGAAATCAATAGTACTGTCATCTGCGAAACTATGGATGGGATTGAAAGTAAGGAAAAGCAGATCATTAATGAAAATTAAAAAGAGAGTTGGAGAGATAACAGAGCCTTGAGGCACATCGGCATTTATGGGATTTCGGTTTCAGATGTAACGCCATCTACGTATTTGGTAACTAGATAGGAAATTTGCAATCCATAATAGACGAGGAGGAGGAGAGAGACCAAGTACTTTAAGTTTGGCTAAAAGGGCTGGATGCCAGACTCTATCAAAGGCCTTTGAAATATCCAGGGCAACGATTTTAGACTCACCAAAATTGTGAAGACTACGGTTCCAACGTTCCGTCAGAAAGGTCAGCAAGTCTCCAGATGAGCGTCCAGCTCGGAAGCCATATTGGCGACTGTTGATGAGATGGTTAGTTTCTAGATACTTCATTAGTTTTGCGTTAATGATAGATTCAAAAACCTTTGAAAGAATTGAAGTGATCGCAATTGGTCGATAATTTGAGGGATCGCTACCCTCTCCTTTCTTGGGAATAGGCTGAACGTGAGCTAGTTTCCAAGTAGTTGGGAATTTTCCTGTCGAATAAGACAAGTAGAATAGTTTGCGCAGAGGTTTAGCCAAGGATGAGGCACAAATCCCATTGAAAACTTGGGGAAAGATATTAAGGACATTGTTGCTAGCAAGAGATCAGCATATAAAAAAGAATTGTGGCGGTCGATAAAAGCGGTGTGGGAATTCATACCAGTATCGATATGCCAAAAATTAGTTGGATCTATGCCGAAAAGGTGTATAGTCACATTTAAAAAAATTAAGGCCATGCAACGAAATATTAAGCTGAGGTAACAGAAAAAGGAATTAATGTATAAGAAATCTATATTTAATTAAATGGTTTGTTGTCCACATGGAATGTGGTGTTTTGATAATTTGTGAAGCCAAAATTTATACATGGAATAGTTTTTTTTTTTAGTGCGGATATTTACACCATTTCCGGAGCAAATGACAGTATGCGTTACCAAGTACTGTCTTGGGATACAGATGTAGTTTTTGAGATATCGGTTAATGAGTATATTAAATACAGTTGTATTTATTTCTTTTTCCACTACTATATATATGTATTGTTGACCCTTTATTTATTGTGCTGGTGCTAAGCTGGTTCTGATAGCGAATAAAAAACTGATATTGAGAAATATTTCATCTTCCCCTACTCCTTTAATTATTTCGTTATTAAAACATAATTACCGATGTCACAAGACGCAAGAAGATAACATTGTTTTTTTTTTTAGTTTAGATTACATTCAAAACAAAACTGCACACAAACTGACTCTGGTATTTATTCAAATTATTGAAATTAAGTAATTAAAAATCGTGAATAAATCATAAGGAAGTAATAAAACTAAGAAAATGAAAAAAAAACTTAGTTAATGGCCTATAAAAAATATTTTAAAGAGCAGAATTACTCAAATTTTAATAAAGATTTTTATAAAAATTTACTATCACTAGGGCAACACAGACTTGTAAAAATACAAAAGTACTCACAAAAAAAATTAATCAATCTGCGATGATGATGATGTACCTACCTAAATATAATTACACGACCATTTCAATAGCCAAATAATATAAATATCAAAGGCATGTTTTTTTTCTTCTGATTTTTGATAGATCTTTACAAAACAGATTGAGCTATCTTTTCCCCAAGGACATATTATAACCGGTCTACTATCACTGACCCGCGCACCCGCTAAACCAAAATAAATACAGCAACGCACCTGCGCGATGAGAATTGCATTTCCTCATTACAAAAAAAAAAAATAAAAATAAATAAAACAAATAAAAGGCCACGGTCATGATAGTAATAATTAAATTCTTCGAACGTTTGTTTTTTTTTTTGCAGAACAGACTTGTTTTTCTGCTTGGACATTTTTGTTAAAACTATTTTGTAATCTTAAGCCGAATTAGCTAAATGAAATAACGTTTAGTTTGTTTTTTGTATTCTCAAGATGAAGCATTTCTTAAGACTTTCGTTAATTAGTGGAATTTTTGCGATTATAACGACTGCGCCTATTGGAGATAATAATAATGCGGCGGCCAAATTAATTGAAAGTGAAAATGTTATGAATCCAGATGGCAGCTACTATTACAAGTAGGTTAAAAATGAAAACCATCTTCTGTCTCTAAAGTAGTTAGATGGAATTTTGTATTTTTTTTTAATAGTGATTTAAGTGAGAAATTGTGAAGCTTTATATTTTTTTGGTGTGATGTGAATTAGTTACATCAAAATCAGTTTTTACCGCCAGGTACAATTTGGACAACGGTGTGATGCAACAAGTTGAAGGGAAGCTAAAAAATATAAACGATGCTCAAGTTTATATGGTTGTAGGATCCTATGAGCATCCTTCGGAGAACGGTTTGATTTGGGTGGTCGATTATATTGCAGATGAAACCGGATATCATGCTATGGTATCACGTAAGTTCTATTGAGAAAAATGATTATTTCAAAGGTAAAATTATTTACTTAAAGAGTTTTTTTTTTTCGCAGTTAGAGGAAGTTCTATTCGGTCATCTACTGAACGGCCACCAGTAATGACTGATGATGATGCTGCTGCTAGAAATATGGCTAGATTTCTACGTGAATTTCATAAACGCTATTTTAGACGAAAATATTTAATTTTTTAATTTGGATAGAGTACAAAAGTTTAGCGACTACTGTCAATGACTGAACATTATGAAAAGTGTAAAAAAATAATAAATATATAATAAGTAAATTAATTTTTTATTCGACTTTAATTATTATTATTATTATTTATTATTATAATGCTCTGCACCTAGGCTATAGTGTGTCTATACATAGGTGTTATTGTTTATAACCTGTATAGAAATGTTTTGTTATTTTTTTATTGCAAATCTCCCTACTACCTTTGCGGACGTAGTCATCCAAAAACGAATAACAAAGGGCAAAGGTTTTTAGAATTTAAAATTAATCGCCCGAAGCTGAAAGAATACATATACCGTGTATTTGTGGTGATTGTTGCCATTTGTTATGTGTTGTGTTTTGTTTGTTTGACGTTTTGCTAAAGAAGAAGATAGCTATATTTGTGTACCTTGCCGAAAACCAAGGATAACGATATTTTGGGTAAATATAACGTGACTTTAGTAAAAAGTGTAAGTTGATTTTTAAGATGTCCACCCGTTCGTCAACATTTGTACAATGGTATATTGTTTCCCACGACAAAGTTGAACCATCACGAAAAATAACGGGGACGTATAAAGGATACTGCAATAAGAGTGCGAGGAGCGTGGAAATGAATGGACAGGTCTTAATGAGCATGGGCGCTTCTTATGGCACGTAACTGTTATTCCAAAAGTCTTATAATAAAAGTTGTCACGTACATTAAAGTCCTATGAGGTCCTAGAGCGGATTGGACAAACAACTTCCTGAATTCCGTCTGCATCTAGCGTAATTGGCTTCAATCATGTCAGTATAGGAATATTTTTTGGAGAAGTGTATCGAAAAATAATATAAATACTGTTACGTGCTACAAAGTGACACAAGCGACATCTGTTGAAAATGGAAGCAACTTTAGGCTAGTGTCATCTTAGTAAACCTTGGGTTCAGAAAACGGAATATTCTGGAAGGTTCTAGTATAATTTGTAGAGTATAAATACGGCGCTACTCACATCCTGGAGGCGAGTATTTTTTCAGACAGCGAAGTGAAACGAAGTTAACTATTTGGATTGTGGTAATTAGAAGCACAGTACTACCGATAACTATAAAGAGTTGGTTTGATAATTATTTGTGAATTTGTGAGAGTAAACGGTAAAGTTAAATAAAGAAAGAACTTTTGAATTATATCTGAAATATTGTGTTTTAAATGACGAACTAAAACCACGCTCGTAACAATATTTTCAATATAGACAAGATAGAGAGACGTCACAAAGAGTCTGGAGGAGATTTTGGTAAGGAAAGGCAAAAAACAGGTAGGATCCTAACCGTCGAACTTAGCAGGTCAAGATAAGTCAAGTGTGTTTTGCGCCTTTTTCCTTTTACGGTTGTCGTAGTTTCCCTCGATGTTCTCTTCACTGTCTTCATTTGATCGTTGGGGATCATCTTTAGCCCACAGTTAAGTTTGATGTCGTCTCTTGTCCTCTTATTGATAGTTGCCTTTGGTAACTTTCTGTTTCATTGTTCTCGTTTTGTTTACAGCAGATGCGCCGTATCAGCCGTACTGCATGGCGTTCTCCTTTTGGAGGTTATTTATTTGTAGGAGGGCTCTTTATATGCCACCAATGCTTTTTTTTTCTGAGATAATGAGAGAAATAGAGAGAGAGAAAGAGAGAGAGAGAGAGAGATGTAGAGAGATAGAGAAAGAGAGAGAATGAAGGCAGAACTGATGACCAGTATACTGCCTAATTAATTTTTCCGAGAGAATGAGAAAATTAGAAAGAGAGGGAGGGAGAAAGAGAACGGGAGAGAGAGAAAGCGAGATAGGGAAGGAGGACAGAGAGGTGGAGTGGTTGGGAGAGAGGGGGAGAGAGCGAGAGAGAGAGAGAGAGACAGGAGAAAGAGATAGTTAGGTAAATGGTAATTAGAGAGGGAGATAGATTGAATGAATGCAGAGATAATTCGTGGATACAATAAAAGCGAGTGGACAGCCGTGGAAGTGTTCGCAAAATCAAAGTTAATTTAAGTACAAGTTAGAAAGCAGAAGGGATTTAAGTGTTAACCGCAAGAAAAGGAAAGTAAGAAGAAGAAAAAATAGACACAAAATCAAACTCTCTTTAAAAATTTTACGAATAAAGAAAGTGCAGATTACATGCAAAGAACAGAAAGTTGTACAAAGAAAAAATCTTTGATAGTAATTTAGAATGATTTACACTGTGAAAAGCCTTCGAGAAGTCCAAGAAGGACAGCGAACCGATTTGACCTTTGTCAAGTGAAAATCGAAGATCTTCTAGTTACCTTTAACAAAGCTGTCTCACTATTCTTATTTATCCAAAGCAGCAACCTAAGGCTACTAGAACAAAAATAGAGATTAAAAATGTTAAGTACATGCGGCTAACAAATTTCAATAAACCGCAGCAGCAACATAAGGTTACCAAAACAGAATAATAAATATTCAGATAAAAAATTCAAAGTAAATACTACGGTTAACAAATTCAATGCGACCAATAGTTATTCATCCAGATAAATAAAGTAACTAATAATAAGAGAGATGAATGCTGATAAAAGTTTAGATCTAAAACATATAACTTCGCACATCGGTACCATAAATGGAAAAATCAGCACCAGATACCAAGAACTCGGATTAGCAGGATTAGCATCTTTTTCACCCAATACTAAACAAATTAAGATAATAATACTGCAATAAATAAAGCTAATATTGCACAGACTAAATACTGCACAGTCTCAGAGAGCCTTAAAATTACAACCACGAACTTCGAATAGAACATGAGGAATACAATAGTAACGTGCAACTAGCCCATGGTAGCAGATTCTGTAATCTCCCTGGGACGAGAATTCCACATGTTCGCACCCAGCGAGAAGACACTTCTTCCACCGAACTGAGTCCGCATTCAACGAAGAATGATCCCTGATCTCTCCCTGGGACTCCATTCACATTTTTCTCCAATGTAAAGTGGCAGCCCACCGAGTCTGGCGCGAAAGATAAAATACAGGGTTCTGAATTCAAGGAACTTGGAAAGTGAGCAAGAGAGAAATTCCTCAGCTAGAACCGATATATGTGTCCCCTTATTTAACTTGTAAATATATCTCACACAGGCGCAGGAAGGGGATAAATAGCAACATCTGCAAAAAGAAAATGAGGAAGAATCAGGGCTCGGACAAGTCCAGCTCGAATCGCTTCAGGGATAAAAACCGACACAGAATATAGCGACCGCAGATCAAAATAGACCCGAGAGCAAATACGATTAATTTGCGAACCTCAGGTGCGTCTCTGGTCCATTAATAATCCAAGATTCTTTACTGGATCAGAGGGAAAACGATATGTCTTGACCGAGAAGAGAAATAGGAGCGAGTAGCTGACGAAACAGTGTTATACCCGCTTGAATATATAACGGCTTGTGTCTTCCCCGGGTTCAGATTGAGCCCATGTACATTACACCAGTCAGAGAAACTCTGGACAAGATAACATTATTGTCAGAAATCAGAGACGCAAGGCTGTCCCTTGGGGCCCCAGCATAAATTTGTATGTCGTCGGCATAGAGATAAAAGTGAGCGCTATGTAATTCCAAGGTGATGTCGTTGATAAACAGTGTGAATAAAAGAGGGGCTAATACCGCTCCCTACGGTACTCCAGATAAAACGCGCTTAGAGGAAGACATTCTCCCATTGGATACCACAGTCTGCGTTCTTTCACTCAAATAGCAAGAGATCAAATTACATGCAGAAGATGAGGAGCAAAATTGACTGCGAAGCTTATCCACCAGGAGTAGATGTGGAACAGGCTCAAAGACCTTTTTAAAATCAAGGAGGATGTGAATGACATCATTTCCTGCGTCGCAGAGTGAACGAATATCAGAGACCCCTGATGTGAGATCAGAACAAGTGGAGTGCTTGTGTCTGAACCTAGACTGAAATTTCGAGATGGAGTCATTCAAACTTATGTGCTCTATAATTTGGTTAGTTATTACTGATTCAAATGCCTTCGAGATCGAGGGAAACACAGTGATGGGCCTCCAATCCGCTACCGTAATCGGAGAGGTAATCTTTGGAATTGGAGTGATGAGGCCAAGCTTCCAATGGATAGGGAAGTATGAGCATGTGAAGCACTTGTTAAACAATTGGGTAATCACCGACAATAATTGTGGCAAGATAATTTTTATGAATTTGATCGGGTCACCATCATGCCCAATAGAACTGGATTTGATTCGTGATAGAAGAACCTCCTCCTCACTAAGATTTCTAAAAGCAAAGCCATCTTCATTAATCAGAGTTGCACAATTAAGGTCACTATCAGGAGAGTAAGCATGTGCCGGGTCATGAGAACCAGCAGTAGATGTAGAGTGAATATATTCACTGAACTCATCCGGGTCACTGAACTCATTCCAGTTTTGGATCCAATGCCCATCCTCCCAATCTTCTTTCAATTGATTGGGCCCGCGAAGTTGTGAAGCGCAAACTCTCTAGTCTTTGCCCTAATGAGATGGCTTGCCTCATTGCGAAGACGCCTAAAGTCTTTGTAAGTCTCAACGGCTTTTAGACTTTTCCAGGCTCCATATGCGATATCCCGCAACTGACATCTAAGCATGACATCTGGGAGTTGTAGAATTCTGGTCATGAGTACTTTGCACCGGATCGATTTGAGCGGAACAGGCGTGGTGAAGAGAGTTTGCACAGTATTTGTGGATAATTGTACCGAAAACTCAGGGTCCGAGGAGTTAATCATAGGGGTACAATCAGCCTGCAGTATATCTGCTTCTAAAGCTTCAGATTGAATTGCAGCAAAGTTTCTAAACGCGATCCATCGAGAGGGTTGTGTGCATGAGATATCGAAAGATACAAACAAAGCCTCGTGGTCAGAAACACCAGGAATCTGTCCAGACCGGATAGGACGAAAGTCGGCAGATGAAATCATAGGTCCAACATTGTAGCTGAAGTAGGACTATGGTGGGTGGGCAAGTTACTGATAAGCCGCAGGCCTCGTTTGGAGAGTAGATCACGAAGTGCAGCACTGAGATCGGAGTTGCCACCCATGTTAGAATTAAAGTCACATCCAAGAAAGAGTCTCGAGTACCTACTGACTAGGTTTTCCAAAAAAGTGTTAAAAATTCCAAGGTTAGAGTCAGAGAAAGTAGAATCACAGCGGTATACGGACATAAGTATAGTCGGCTCACTATTGGAGGAGTCGTCCCAGACCATGACAGCCAGAACCTCCCAGCTATTTTCAAGCACATGAAAGAGTATCCTAGATTGAAGTGTTTTGACAACGTATACCGCGACACCACCATCCCTACGAGGCACGCAATCAGATCGATGTAGACGGTAACCGGGAATTTCGAGCATTTTGCCTGAGTGGTGAGGCTTAGCCCAGGTTTCACAGATTAATAAAGCACTAGCATTGCTTAGACAAGCAAGGTGTCTGATATCTTTGATGTGCTTCATGGAAAACCTGGCGTTGAGTGAGACAATATTAAACTTATTGTCCGAGAGGAGATTCGGAAGAAGCTCCCAGTTCGAGAGACAATGGTGACTGTGAAGACTGTGTTGAAAGTGCTGCATGTCTGATCAGTGAGGAGTTGACAATATTGAATAAAAGCATCAGGATATGTAGTAGCACCACCAAAAAACAATTTTATAACTGGCTCCATCTCAGCACCTGAGTTAAGAAAAAAGCGATTCTGAGAAAGAAATTCATAGCAATAAAGAACTAAAAATTATTATAAACTTAAAATATAAAAGAAGCAAAATTTAAACAGAACTTAATCACAACTAAATTAGAAATGCAAAACAAAAATAAAAAGTTTAGCTAAATTATTTCCAAACAAAAGAAAACAAAAGAAGAATTGTTCTAATTCTAATTAATTTCGGCCTCTTAGCATTCTTTCTGTCAACGATATGCTGACAGTTTGTCCAGTTGCGTAATTTTAATTGGGGTCCTCTCCTTTATAGGTTTGATTTAAACATACCCATTGCGTGTATAAGCAGAATATAGGGCTTTTACTCATGTTTGAGTCGCTCTGCTTTACGTAATATCCTCTGGAGTAGCGAGCCTGGTATGAGGCAAGTAAAGGAATTCTTTTCTACCCCTCTACTCGAGAAACGCTAACTAATTAATCTTAGTAGACAATCGCTCAGGCTTTTTATTAATCAGTCACTGGACGTAACCTATTCCGATGCGCTTGCAGCTTTAAGATTGTATATTATTTTAGAAGCATTTATTATTACTCCAAATAAGGCTTGCAAACTAAAACCCCAAGGCAATAATCGAGATCGTAATTAAGATTTAGCCTAACCACTAAATTTGATCGCAGTGTCCGCAGGATTCTAGTAGTCTATCCTAATCTGTTCACCTAAACCTAGTGTGGCATATCTAATTTAAAAATATAATCGCATTTTTATTCATTGCATATAGGATGACAAAGACAACTATAAGACCACTTTTAGCTACAACTATAAACTTGACTGTGATTGATTTACTAAAAGAATTCTCTCGAATTAAAGAAACCGGCAAAAAAAAGATAAGCTAAAATATTCGACAGATTAAATAAAAAGACAGAACCCATCGAAGAATTAAGTTTTTCTTTGCTTTTTATGATTATCGACTAAATTTTTTGGCATAAGATGTGACCGACCTAACCGCTAAGTTTCTTTGATTTTATTTTCATTTAACTCGGCGGCAAACTAACATTTTAAATAAAACTCTAGCTAAAGTGCAAATACATAGCCTTACTTGTCGGCGGTAGTAGGTACTTTAGTAAGATCATCTTATATTTACACCAAAAACACAACTGCTTAAAAAAAAACCAATTAAAAATGATCAATAAAAACTTGAATAAACCGATCGCAAGTATTTTGTAGACAAAACTGGTAGGAGATTTATGCACTTAGTTCAGATACTCATGTAAAGCTGCTCATTAAGAAAAAGAATTCGAGTTCAAGATGAATGTCAATTTCGTTGTAAATTCCTCCGAGTGCTGAAAGCAAACCTTGGAAAAGGTTTTTAGTTTAGTTTCTGCCTTCGAGATGAGACGACAATCTCTGTTGTTGTTGTGGTTATCTTTTATTGGATTAATGGATGTGGCGGTTTCTGCACCAGCTGATAGTCGCAGCAGCGGTGGCGGCATCGGCAGCACTACTAGAAAACCCGTAAAATTACTGGATTACAAGAATATAATCAATCCTGATGGAAGCTATGAATACAGGTAGAAATCTACATATATAAGTACTTAAACAGAATTACATTAATTAAAACGAATTTTTTTTCCTCTTTTTACCTCCAGATATTCTTTAGATGATGGTACAGAACAAGAAGCTAAGGGAACCATAAAAGAAGTTGATGGTAAAAAAGTGCTTAGTGTCCGTGGATTTTATGGATTCTCATTTCCAGATGATACACAATTGGAAATTCAATATGAGGCTGATGAAAATGGATTTAGGATATTATCAAGTGCGAATTAAAGTTCAGTGACATTTTTTTTTTGTTTTATGCTTAATGGGGTTCGTATTTTCTAGATCAACTATATAATGATGATCGTATTGGAATAAAGGCAGTTGGAAGCTTGCTAGGTTGATAATAGTTTGATTTGAGATGAAACGGTTGTATGGATTTCAAAAATTTTTATGGATTTGTTCTTGTATTCCTACTATTAGTAAGTACCCCTAGTAGTAGGTTTGTAGAGAATTGAGATTGAGCATAAATTTCTAAGTTCATTTAATATTAAACGATCATTTTATTGTAAATTAAAATTGTAAATTGTTTGGAATAGTGAGTTCAAAAATGAAAGAATGAATGAAATACAAATAAATAAACTTTTGAGTACATAAGAAAAATTTTATTTATGGTTCGTGTGTGGTAAAAAGAAAGACTTTTCAACTGATTTTTACTAATTTGGAAGATTTTTAGTTTGCAGAACACGTTTAGCGCCATATGCATCCGTTTGGATGCAAAATGAAATTTAATACTTACGAGCTCGTAGCGTCTGTATAGATCCACAGAACAGCTATAAAAGCATGGGTGACAAATGTTGAAATGGCCCACCATAGTTTTTTATCTTCACATAGTAATAGAGCATATTTCCATAAAAGACAAAATTCCGATTATTTATTTGTTTTATTCATTAAACTTCTATAATAATATGAAATATTACTGAAAAAGTAAACATGTTTTTCTAATAAAGACAATATAAGTACAACACATTCAAATCAATAATAAAAGTTGATTATTATTTGCGGGTACTAAAATGCAATTTGAAAAAGCAATCCATGCACATGTATGATTTGCAAATTTGACATTTGTAATGAGTTTGTGTGGCTTTCTTCTGAGCAACTATTCATCCTTGTTGCTGACTGATACGTTAGTGACATGTAAGGCATCGACTTTTTTTATCAGTTTTCTGTAAAATGTGATTTTCCACAATATTTGATGGTAATATAGGAGGTAATGTTTCGTCGATACCCAACAATTTTACGGCAATTTCCTCCTTGAATCTAGTTATACACATTTTTTGTTTTGTGATGTCCTGGAACTTTCTATACAATTTCACTCCTTTTCTAAGGCACGGAGCATATGCCTTCAATTGATCGGATAAATCTATGAACCCTTTCAGCGTGTTGTAATAACTTACCGACTTAGGGTTTTCAACTTCCACCCCACGTCTCGTAACAGTAGCCGTCGAATCGTCGTGCTTAGTACTCAACATAAGGACATCCCGTTTATTCTTTCATTTTGTGATGACGTACCCAGTGCTGCTCTGACGACTGATTTTCTGTCCGGGTCTCAGTTTTGCATCTACAACTCTCTAGGGTTGATCTTTCGGTTTCGCCGTAATTTTCCTACTAAATGAGTTTTTTTTTTTACAACAATTCCTGTGATAGTCCCACGCTGCTGTAATAGTTGTCGGTGCACAATGCTCTACCCTCATTTGGGCAATTTTGTATCAACGTCATTATGACCTTTTCCACAGTATACTTTCAAAAACTTGAAGAGCTTTATACCAAATTTATGGCGTTTATTTTGTATGTATTGTGGAAAGATAAGTCTACCTCGATGGAACCAATGTTTCATCAACACAGAGTTCTTCAGAAGGCGTCACCAATAGTTGGAATTGCTGTTTTAGCTGCTCTATTAGAGGATTTATTTTATGCAAGCGTCCAGTCGGAGGTGCCTCATTATCGTTCAGATGCCACATTCTCATTAGTAGTTCAAAACGATTTCGGGAAATGGTTTTCGAGATGTCATTTTTATAAAGTGATTTGCGTGTCCAATAACCCCGAATTTGAGGATATTTACATAAACTCATACAAAATATAATGTCAATGAATTTTTCCATTTCAGCAGGAGTTGTATCCGTCCATTTTTTCATTCGAGTACAGCGCAAATGGGTCTTAGAATTGAGATACTGTTGGGAATAAAGAAAGAAATAAAAATAATGAAAATAATATTTTAAAATTTCATCATTGGAAGGAAGTGTCTCGATTGACAGTTGACTCCTGCGCCACAATTTTCAATTGCACTAACACATCCTTAAACCCGGACGACTTAAGTATCTTCTATATAACCCTGCTCATGTGTTTTTCCTCTAATCAGGACTATTAGAAGCACAAAGTACGCCCGACCAGATAAAATCTCCAACAAAGTCATTAAAAATTATCCACCTGTCTCCATAGAATTCTTTACAATTATTTTCAACGACTCTCTTCAACTCTTACTTCCTTGATGTCTGAAACACTGCTCGTATAGTGTCAATTAAAAAAGAAAAAAATTGGAAAAACTTTAATAAGTTCCGGCAAACTTTTCGAGAAAATAGTCCACAAAATATTAAGAACACTTGCCCCGATCTAAGCATCCCCATCTAAGCATCATGCAGGAGACCCAATTTGGCTTGAAGAAATTTTAGCATGGCGTGAAAAATCGAGTGCTGACTTTTCACGCCTTGCTAAAATTCCTCTTCGACTCCACTAAAACCGTTAACAAAAAGGAGCCCACAGTAGGCTACCTCTCACATATACGGAAAGCCTTTGGATCAGTTTGGACCACGGACTAATTTTCAAAATTATAAATCTCGAGCTCCCGTCCTATCTTACCCGGGTTATTCATAGTTTTCTTTCACCCCAGAATTTCTACATAGAGCTCGAGAACGGCAATTCAACATCAATCAGTGTTGGTGTCCCCCAAGGTTCGGTCCTCGGACCAACTCTCTTCAATATTTATACATATGATCATCCTGCCAATTACTTAAGCTCAACCACATTGTTTTATATGCTGATGATTCCCTCCTTACATATGCCTACACCATGTCAGCCAACTGCGCCCCTACTAAGGTGGAGCGGCATGTCTTCAGGCTCGATGATTTTTACAGAAAATCGGGATCAAAATAATTTTGAGCCTTAGAACATATAACTAAAGGAAGCGCAATAAGCCCGAAAAATTGCGGTATTTCACACTATGTGGTAGAATTGTGTTTATGTATTCGTTATGCTCATGGAAGTCGTATATCTCTAATATTTTTGAAGGGGAAAAGGCGTAATTGTTTAAAATAAACCAAAATTGTGAACTGCCACTGACACATTGAACAAGAAAAAAAAAGTTGGGAACACAAAAACGTAAACATAGAAATATTTTGAACACTTATTTTGCTTACCTTTCTTTTTTTCACTTCTTTTCCCCGTATTGGCGAAAAAGAAACATTCTAGTGTAATTTCATCATTTCACCATGCCTGAAAAATGTCTTTCCGGGACAGCACAATTCATTGTTGAAATACAAGTTTATGAACTTAAATCCAAGATTTAATCACTAAATTGTTACTTCCATTGTTTTTATTTAAAATTAACTCAATTTGCGGAACAATTTAAAGTTTTTTAATTAAAAAAAAAGCACAAAAAAGAAGACCTGGCACAGAAAACACGAGTTTGATGTTTAGTTCGAAATGGCGCAAATGTCATTAGCAAATTACCTTGGTTTAGGCTTGGTCAAGCCTTTCCATTCCTTCGCCATAGAACCAAGATTTTCTCACATTAATTAGATTAACGTGTGGTGGGATTAACTTGTAATCGATTAATGTGTAATCAGATTAACTTGTAATCACATTACACGTTAATCGATTACATTATGTAATTATGGAAATGGATTACATTAGTAATCTGTTACAAAGTAATCTATTTACAGATTACACGGTTAATTGTAATTGTTAATCATTAATCAGATTACATTTTGCCCAACACTGATTTCGCCCCATCCTACATGAAGCAAATTAGCACGCTTGAAAGAAAGATTCTCCGGGCCTGTACGGCACTACATAGGAGATCCAATGGAAGTTACATTCCCAACACCTTTTGGTACAATACTCCCATCGAAGACTACCTCCTAACTCTCGCGGTCAAACAATTTGAGAAGTTCTCTCAACATCCAGACCCCCTCATTATTCAGCTTTCAACACAAATTCGAGTTGAAAACTTCCGTTACCTTCTTCTCCTAATCAATTCAGAAACGAGGAAATTTTGTTACCTGGACGAAAGATTTACCTTCTTCATTAGCATGGGAAGCCATAATTGTAGATAGGCTTGGACATCGTGGGATTTATCAATGCTAGACCATTCAGGACCTTCGGGAAGAATACTTCTCACCTTGAAGGAAGGAACGCTAGTTATTACCCCAGAAAAAATAAGAGATAATTATAAAATATATTATAGGCATTGGTGAAATCTAGGCCAAAATAAAAGCCTTAGAATATAGAGACAAAAGGGAGTGTTGATACCTGTAAAATTCGTGGGCATGAGCGTGGATTTTTTTCAGGGTATCGTGAAGTAGGTCAGAATTATATTGAAGAAAGAGACAAATGCATTTTCAGCTGTCAAACGAAATTTCTTAATTTGCAAAAATTTGAATCTGGTGAAAATATAACTGGGAAATCATTTTTTGGCAAGTATAGTTATAAAGCATTATTTTGCGTACTTTACACTTTTTATATTAAATTAAAATGAAATCAATAACAAAAACGATGAAATAAAAGATTTTCCAATAAGAGGTGTTATTTTAATGTTCAAAGAAAAATGGCATTTTTTGAGATAAATGATCGGATCTTTATTTCATTATAAAGAGGAAGGTATATCGTTAATAATGGAAAATAACATCAGCCAAATGACCACCACGACCACGCCTACAGGACCATATTCTTTTCATGAAATTTTCCATAACCAAATCGCAAAGTGGCTGCCCTATGTCTTCGATAGCCTCACGAATTCCATCTTTGAGGTCCGGAATCGACGCTGGGCTGTTGGCCAGGACCTTCCCTTTCACGTGGCCCCAAAGGAAGAAGTTGCAAGGTGTTAAGTCACAAGATCTCGGTGGCCAATTGTGATCACCTCTTCGACAGATAACACGGTCCGGAAACTTTTCCCGTTAAAGATCAATGGTTTCGTTGTTTGTATGGCACGTAGCGCTGTCTTGTTGAAATTAAACGTTGTCCAGATCAATACCATCCAATTCCGGCCATAAAAAATCATTAATCATCTGTCGATAGCGCAATCCATTCACCGTAACTGTTGCTCCAGCCTCATTTTCGAAAAAGTAAGGTCCAATGACCCCGCGGGACCATAAACCGCACCAAACAGTCACACGTTGAGGATAGAGAGGCTTTCCAACAATAACTCTTGGGTTTTCCGAGCTCCAGATGCGACAATTTTGCTTGTTGACGAAGCCATTGAGGTGGAAATGGGCCTCATCACTCAAGATGAGTTTTCGATGGAATTCCGGATCATATTCATGCATTTCAAGGACCCAATCAGCAAAGACTCGACGTTGTTGATGATCGGTCGGCTTGAGTTCTTGTGTTAACTGAACTTTGTAAGCCTTACGACCCAAATCTTTATGCAAAATACGGTGTAATGACGTTTGTGGAATGCCTAATTCCAAAGAACGACGAGGAATGGACAAACCTAGGTTTTCTTCAACACTTTCGGCTACAGCAGCAATATTGTCGGCTGTTCTTGAGCGACGTGCACGGGTTTTATTCTTCACATCACTAATTTGTCCCGACAGCTCGAATTTTTCTACCAATTTCTGAATTGCGGTCCGACAAGGTGCTTCACGACGACCCAAAAATGTTCGAGTTTTACGAACCGTCTCTGCCACATTTTCACCATTTTATAGTGAATTTTAATAATTTCAATGCGTTGTTGAATCGTGTATCGTTCTATTTTTATTAATGGCGTAGTTTCTACTTGTCAAATTTTTAAAAATGACAGCTCCAGAGGTGACACCTACCGAAATAGGGGGCTAATTAAAATAACACCTCTTATTGGAAAGCCCTTTATTTGTTTATTGAAGATTTGTTTACGTTTGTGACAGCTGAGAAACTGCCTGGGTATCTTAACGCAGTGGCAGCGACTAAGAGCACGACTAAGAGCATTTTCGGTGGGAGCAACTGCAACATTTTCAACCACTAATTTTGTTGCCCCGCTTTTGACTACGCCAAATTTGGCTTATCATAGTTCCTGGTACTCTCTATATTCTAATATAAAAGCCTATGCGTAAAATCTTTTCAAATATCAAATGTCTGTATTTGTATAGTAATTGGCCTCCTTAAACTTTTTCCGGCCCTGTTATTTCCGCTTAAATATCAGGGTTGGCGAACATTTTTCGAGCGGTATAATCGTCGTTAGACGTTCAATTTCTGTTCGAGTTAGGATGTTCTACAATGGAGCCTAACTTAGCCCATAATGTTAGCGGGATAACAATTTTGTTTTGACTATACGGCGGTAATAATTTGGCAGCTAATTTTGTATACATTAATTTTTTAACTAACAAATACTGGTGTTTAGTTAATTTTGTCTCGACAAAAAGGGATAAAACTTTATCGGTTTAAATGTTTTTTAATGTCGCTATTTGAATGCAACGAATTTTCCCGAAATGATTAACTCGTAAGTTTGCCATTTAATTTTGCTAATCTGCATTGTTTTGTCCTATCACTGCACTCAGGAAAAGGTTTCTTGCGTCTCCCCTGTCGACTACACTCATTTTGTGATAACGTGATATAGATACTACATTCAACAACCAATCGGAATTTTATACAAAAATAGAGCCCTGCGGCGCGAAGCACTTTTCTAAACAAACTAAAATTCTAGTGCATACGTACTGCACTTTAGATTTTATATTCTTAAGATCAAAGTTAGTCAGTTCATTCACTTGACTGGTTTTCGACACATTTTCCTATACATATCGAAATTTTTCACTCGCTGTACCTACATTGTTTCAAGTGCCATATTTCCTAGATATTCATGTTTGAAAACTTGCAATTCACAGAAGTACCCTAAATAATTAAAAAAAAACACACGTTGAAGCCAAATATCTCCTATCAAATGCCAATTTGTTAGACTACACCGGGTTAGCACCCGTGCTACGAAACCTTTACGGCGTAGAACCTTTCTTATGAAAAACGATGCACTTATTTGCGAAAGCTATTATTTTCCTAATCAAACTTAAACTTTGTAATCTACAAATTGACAGCAAAACCAAATCTATAAAATTCTAAGAACTATGTCAATAGTGTCTAGATGAATTTAACTCGTCATGTCCCAGTGTCACCTATAGGTGACAGCACTATCGCACTACAAATAATCTTCGTCGGTTACATAATTGCTCAGTTTTTCAGTGGAAGTTATTAGTGGAGACTTCTCCGTTCGAGCTGTATTCAGTTACGCGTTGACTTTCAGCTATTATTCTCAGAAAACGTTTTGCAGTGTGATGGATTCGAGGAATTTAAGTAATGTTCCGACTCCGTCTAATTATATACCTCATCAGAGAAAAGAAACATAAGTAAAAACATACATATTGGCAAATTATTTCTTCAAAAGATATGGGCGTATGTAGTGGACGGAATTGATTTTGTTTCTCATAAAATGAAAATGTTAAAATCAGAATATTTTTTGTAAGATGTCACCCGTAGGTGATACTGGGCAGTGCAGTTCTTTTTCGTAATTTTCATATTTTGCTGTACTTTTCACTTGCAGTTTGAAACTTCATGAAATAGTGGAAGTCATTGAAGCAGGCAATGACGACAGCTCTGAAGTTATTATTTTCCCTCCAGAAGATGGCGAATTTACAGATGAGGATAGTGGAGGTGAAGAAAAAGCAAATCTAAATCATCTTCCAGCGCGAATGCTTAGATCCGGAGTAGAAGTTATAAGTTCTAGAAATAATAACGCTACCAGCGACGATGAACTAGAATTAATGCCTACTAGTGTTTTAGAAACAATAAAAAAAAAAGAGTCCCTCGACAACAGCAACAAATAAATTGGTCCAAGTCGTTGAATAAGTTTAGTAACTTTTCTGGGAGAGGTAACACTGACACAATTTCGAACAATAAAGCCGAATACGAATTAACACCAATGCAATGTTTTGAAATGATGTTTTGTGATGAAATTGTGTAATTAATTGTTAACATGTCAAACTCGTATGATTTACAGAGAAATCATACTTTAAACGTTACACCAGAGGAGTTTAAAGTTTATATAGCGATTCTTCTTATAACTGGATATCTAACCCCTAAATATATTCGAATGTTTTGGGAGATAAAAACGGATACCCATCACGATATGATAGCCTAGAGTATGCGAAGAAATCGGTTGCAGGAAATTCACCAATATTTACATCTTTGTGATAATTTTCACCTACCTACTAATGACAAATTTGCTAAGGTCAGTAATTATTTCTCACTGTTAGAAAAGAATTTTCTGAAGAACTTCGAAATGCTAACGTATTCTCACGTGTCAATAGACGAAATTATGGTCCCTTACTACGGTCGACATAGTTCAAAGCAGCACATCCACGGCAAGCCTATCAGATTCGGTTACAAGCATTGGTCCTACTAGACTGGGTTACCTGATTTGCTTTCAGCCGTATCAAGGTGCAAATTCTGGCCGCCTACACGAACAAGATACGTTTGGATTGGGTCTAGGTGTTATACTTGAATGACGCTTATACCTAAACAATTTGGAACAACAAATTTTTATTTTGACAACTTTTTCACGAATTTACCTCCTCTTTCTGAATTATCAAAGCGAGGACATGGAGGAACCGGGACAATTCGGGAAAACAGGACTCAAAAATGCCCCCTGGAAGACAGCAAAGCCTTGAAAAAGCAGAAGAGAGTTGTTCTCTCTTATAGGACAACTCCCAATTTCATAGTAGTTAAGTGGAACGACAACAACATAGTTACAGTGGCTTCAAATTGCCATAGTGTTCAACCCGTTGAAAAAGTAGACCGAATTGGTTTTGTAAGTAGAAAACGCTCTTGAATTCAAATAGATTGCCCTCAACTAATTAGAATGTAATAATAAATATATGGGAGGGGTTGATCGTTTCGATGAAAATGTGGACTCTATGCGTGTAGCTTACTGTGGAAAAAAATGGAGGTTTCTTTCCACTCTTCGCTTTTGCGTTAGATGCTGCATGCCACAATGCCTGGATGTTAAAACGTGAAATTGGTAATGACGAGCATTATACTTATTGCTAGTTTCGGCGTATAATATCGCAGACTTATTGTGCTTCTTTTGGTCAACCACCTACAAAAAATAATAGTTGTGGAGCTACGATGGAACAAAGAATCTTGCCAGGATTCCGTACTGCAGGTGAACGTTCTGATCATGCTAGAGCACCTTGTTCACAAAGGAGATGCCATTAACGCACTAGGATAATGTGCAAAAAGTGTAATGTGGGACTACACATTCATTGTTGGTATGATTTCCATAATTAAATAATTTCCGGAATTTTTCTTATAAGTTTTATTTTTAAATTACTTTGGTTCATTCTTTTTTTTCTTTTTTTGTTTTATCTTTCTGTTTTGTTTTATAAACCTCTGAGTATTTTAAAATCTAAATGAATAATAAATAAATATTTTTTATAATAAATACCGCATTTTGTATAACATTTATGCTTAAAATTGAAAAATCGCGAACGACGCATTCTGCTCAGTGTTACATACAAGTGACACCTTATTTAATAAAATACCCTACCCAAAATATAATTATTGCGTACAAAATGGTACTATTCTACACATAAGTTCTCAAAATATATCAAAGATTTAAAAAAAAATCACTAGCGCCAACATGGGATCTGAAGAGTTAAGAAAGCAGAAAATGCTATTGCCTACTAAACTAAAGTTTATGGAATCCTTGTGAAACACAGTTCAAAATTCGCAGGATAATAACATGTATAAAAATGCGTAAACCTAACTTTGTTTATTGAAACTCCATTGTATAATCACAGTAAAAAAAATTTGAAATATATTACGATGTACGAAAGGATTATGGTGACTCACTCTCTCAGGTAATAAGTAATATTTACATTTTGTATTAAAGGGCTATCTTACTTTGCTAATTAGCTGAAATTTCAATGGAATTAAGATGACGTATTTTTTATTATTGACATATGGAAAAAACTTTTGTAGAATATCACGAGTATTTTATTATCAATTTGAGAGATAAAAGGATTGTTTTCTTTTATTTTTATTTCATTGCTTTTATTTTTGAATATTGAATCCTCGGTGTCGAGTTTTTGCAAGGCCTTTCTTTGCGATCAGCCACTTTGACTTTACCAGTAATATACAAATTCTATATGTTTTTATTTTTATTCCACAGATTAAATAAAAATTGTAGCACGCCACTGCTTTTTCCACAAGAAAATGCTTATTCCCACCAGAGTAAACTTTGAGTTATCCCAGACTATCCAGTGCACTAGTAGGTATAAATAACCAGGCTCGTAGTGAAAATCTTTCTCTTAAAATTCCCTAAACATATCGAATCCTTACTCCCCAGTGTCCCTTTCAAACCAAATAACAAACTTTTGTGAGAAATTCATTTATTACAGCTGATGTGGTGGTACAGTTAATATAACATGACATAACATGATTTATTTGGATAATGTACAAAGATTACACGATCTTAAAAGTACAAAGTGCAATGGTGTAATGACGGGAAGTCTTTTAAAATACAAATAGACTAAATTAACCAAACTTACAATAAGAAAAATAGAAGTAATGAAACAGATGAACTAAAGCGAAAAAAATCAATAAAATCAAATAAATAACTAAAAAAAAAATAAAAGCAATAAACAATAAGTAATGATAAATAATAAATAATACACATAATAATTAATAGTAAATAATAACTTATCAACAATCAATAAAATAGGACAAAAATGAATACTGGAAAAAAACCCAATACGCATATATATAAAATGAGAAACAAAACTAGTGCAAGAAAGAAAAAAAATTAGTTAATAAAACATAAATGATAAACATGATCAAAAGCAAAATAAATTACACTAAACTTATACATAAGAAAACCAATGTTGCACAAGAGAGAGTGAAAAGCGATGTAGACAAAAATCTGGGAAACACTCAAACTGTATGACTTTCAACAATATTTGAAGATTTTATAAGCTTTGCAAAAGTTCTGCCGACAGCCATGCATTGAAGATCATACGACAAAAGGTTCCACTTGCGAATGCTTTGGAAAAAGTGAGAACGCTGTCCATACTGCGACCTGCAACGATGGATCAAAAGTTTCTTATATCTAGTCGATTGCAAGAAGTTCAGTTTCTCGAAAAGGTATAATGGCTTCCGATTATAAATTAGTTTATGAAGAACTTTTAATCTGCGTTGGGTTAAGTAGTTTTCTAGAGGCCAGGGCTTTAACCAGTATCACCAGGGCTTTAACCAGTTTTTTCGCATATGAAGCGAAAGCAACCCATAACTTAGCCACAACCGCCGTAGCCACCCATATATTTTTCCAATTGTACAGGATTCAGTTTGAAACTGTTTTGCCCAGACCAATCATAAACACGCTGGAGATCTTGATTCAGTCTGCATACGCAATCCTCCGTTAAGCCAATTGGCCTGCTGAGATACATCTGCACGTCGTCGGCATATAGATGTATCACAGCATCATGGATTACGTCGGTCAGGTCGTTTATATAAAAGTTGAACAAAAGGGGACCAAGTATTGATCCCTGAGGAGCACCACAATGTAAATTCGCCAAGTCAGAGAGTGTATTCTGTACTTTTACAAATTGGCTACGTCCGCTTATGAAGCTCTTGAAAAGCTGAACAGCAGATGATAAGAAATAAAATCCCTGAGATAGCTTTTTCAGCAGCTTGCGATGATCAGTAGAATCAAATGCTTTGATGAAATCTAGCAATGCGAGATTTGTGAATTGAGATGGTCAATATCCAAAACTTGATTTGGACGAAATCCAGACTGCCAGGTAGTCAGATAGCCGTTTTTATTAATGTAGTCAACAGTCTGCATATACATAATCTTTTGCAATACTTTGCCTAAGAAGCAAAGAAGACTAATTGGGCGGTAATCGCTTATAGCAGATAGGTATTACAAGCGCTTGCTTCCACCTGGTGGGAAATTTAGATGTTGTTAAACAGTAGTTATATATATGGGTTAAAACTTTCATTATTCCCGGTGCAATCGCTGCCTCCGGCCCTGTTGCATCAGATTTAATTGCAGACATGGCCAACAATACCTCCTTTTCGTCAACATTCCGCAAGGCAAAGCCATCAACTGGAAAATTTTCCGTAGCAGCGCTGCAATCAGATGCCAGAGACGCTGACATGGAATTTGTGGCAAAAAAATCATTGAGAATGTTAGGATCTTCACTTACCCTAGGAGGATCGTTTCCATATATGCCCATATTACGTATGTTCGCCACAACTTCTTCGGGGGCAAATTGACATCGAGTTCACCGCCAAAATAGGCATACTTAAAAGACTTGATCCTGCAATTGGCCCTATTACGAAGGAGTTTATATCGCCTGTATATTTCAACTGAATGTGTGACTCTATATCGCCTATACAAGTAATCGCGTTCAGCCAGTATGGTATGTATTTCTTTTGCTTGCCAAGGACACCCCTTCGTCCTTAAGCGTCGCGTCAGTAGTGGAACATTACTGTCATACACAAATCAGCCAGCACACCTGTGAAAACATCAACCTTATCATCCAAAGAGTTAGATGCGTAGACAATTGTAGGAAGAAGAACAAACAATATCACGAGAAGTGAAAAATGCCCAAACCAAGGATCAAAAAGAAAAAAGAAAACATCGAATCGAATTGAGGGCTAAAGATTAACCCCAACGGCCTAACTAAGACAATCCAAAGGATGCGAATCATCAAGTCCAAGAAGGAAGTCAGTAAATGAAATTGAAAGGGGCAAACGCACTTGACTTGACTTGTCGAAATCTTTCTTTCATTCATTCGTCATTCGAAGGATATAAAGATTTCGACAATTCTGTCTAATTACTTAAGATAAATATTAAGAATAGTTAACAACTACATACCTACTCTGTTAAAAAAATTGGGCGAATAAACAAACTGTTGTCGTAAAAAAAAAAATCATTCATGGTCTTCCAAATTATTAAAATAATCATTTTAAACAAAATACGTTATTTTCAATCCTAGAACTACAAGGCCATAATTTTTTCTTTTGGTCGATGAAATATATTTATGCTCATTGTTTTGCTACTTAATTTCAATTAATATATAATATTTTTTTTATAAACATCGAAAGTAGCTGAGTGTTTTTTTTTTTGAGTCGTGGATTCCTATAAAATAAAACCACGTGGCGAACAGGGATTGTGTATGAGTAGGCAGTGTATTGGAAACCCATCCCTCTGAGCGTGCCAGTTATACCTATTGAGGATTGTAATAAAATATATTACACAGAATTGTGCAATCTGCAAAGCATACACTACTTGTGAAAAGAAATAACCTTTAGTTGCACAACCATATTTAAAACATTTTCTTTACACAATAAAATGATACCAAAAACAATCAAAAGTTTGCACAATTTGGACTGTTGTAACTCGTTACACTTTATACTAAAAAACACCTGGCAAATTGCTCCTATAGGATTCACAATAATTCCACTTATAAACATATGTAGCGGGCAGTCATAATTAAATTTAACTCATTTCTAAATAATAATAATAAGAATGAGTGAATTTTTTCATCTTTTAAATTTATCCCAACAAACTAGCTACCACCTTTGGATTTATAAAGGCAGCTATTTGAAATTTTTTAACTAAAAACGGAAAAATTGAGATTTAAATAAAATCAAAAAAGAAACATAAATTTCACACAAATACCTGATACTATATGAAAGCCATTTTCATCTGCTGTATATGTCACCCTATATTTACTACCATCAGGTAAACTATACTCGTAAGAGCCTTCCACATTGTAAACATGATTCCCATCGACTTCTTTTAAAGTTCCTTCAACATTCTGACTGGTTCCGTCATCAAGGTAATAACTGAGATAGTAAGAAAAGGTAATAAGCATGAATTAAAGGCCAATCCCACCGAATTTGCTGCTTACCCCGTAATTATTAGTTTCCATTCGGAGTTATAGAGTTTTCTTGACTAAGAATTTTTGCTGTATGGACATTTTGGTCCACAGGTATAGCTGCGGATATTAATAGGACTGCAGCAAGTATAAGACACAAGAGAAGATTTCATCTTAACACGGCGATGGTTAACAAACTAAAAGTTAAAAAAAAAGGTTCACAGATTTTATAGGATATCAGACAGAACCGGCCGAATTGTTTACGAAATTTTTGTTCTCTTTATTTTTGGTAAGTTCAATCAGATGTAATAATTCTGACTACAGACACAGGTGATGATCAATATGTTCTACAACAACAGTAGTATCTGACTCCTCGACTTGTAAAATGCTCTCATACATTCTCCTGAATTTTAAGCCAGTTTTTATAATAACACACAACTTTTGGAGTTTTTATATATTTTATTATTTTCTTGACCCTGCCAATGCGGTGTTGTGTTTTTAACGGTAAAACCGCGTTAATAAAATTTTTTGAGAGAATATCTGTCGTCATTGATTAGCCGGATCGAATAGTGTATATATATTTTGTATGGGAAACAAATTTGTTCATTTTAAAGTGGTTTTATTTTAAACATAAATTTACATAATTATGTAGGGAGCTAGGGGCTAGTTGTAACAGGATTAAGTAGTAAAACCGAAATTTTAGAAGGATTTTGATAATTTTCACATTATATTTTCGACTATATCTCTTGTGTATAACGAGCTGCATTATGTAAACATAACAGTATCCAGCCGGACATCAAAGGAAGAGGCTGTACAAGCTTTTCCTTGAAGTTTTGCCTTTCAGGGGTATCCGTAAAAAAGCAAAAGACCTTCCAGATCGCGCATTTGTTTACGATACGATACAGACGTACAATTTTTGGATTAGTTGTAACAGTCACAGAACTTGTCGATGGAATTCTATGCAGTCATTATCGCTACATGAATGTCCTCCCGAAAAATCCGACTTCGAAAATATGTCCGAATTGAATGGGAAGATTCCTGTTTCTGCAAAACCTTTTGCAATATTTTCCAGGACAAAAAAGCCTTTACAAATAATTGAGAGGTTAGTTCTGCAATTTCATATATTGATATTGTTTTCTGATTACTTACTGTGAAACAGAAGAATGAGGTTTTTGCAATACTTTTTGAATGGACCAAAAGCTGTGACATCGAGTGTCTTATGCGACGTATGGAGTGGAAAAGTTAACAAATTAATTCCATTTTCGTGGCGAAAAATAATAGCATCTAAGGAGCAGTGTGATAAGTGATTATTGAGAAGCAACAATATAGAACTTTCCTTCGTATTAATTTGTATTCTTCTTGATATATGTCTTAAAACATCAAGAAAATTTCCGCTTTTGTAGTTTAAAGCTAGAGATTCTAGTCAAGGTACCAGTAAGAAAGCGTTCCCTCATTGTTATATGCGGTAAATATAAATCGGAGGCAAATGGTTTCCGTTTGCACTTATTATACCTACCATCGTTACTAAACTGCCTTAGAAGTAAGATTAGTTCTCTATATTTCGATTATTTTTAACCTGGACATTTTTCGTTTTCATTGAAAACACAATATGTTTTTTTTCCTCCAATTAAATTTACAAATTGCATTGAGATGCAGAAAATTGTTTGTTTTTTACCCTGTTGTTATGCCAGTTTTGTCAAGATTATATTTGTATGTCCTTCGCTGCAAAATCATGGCTTCATACAAATTCCTTAAATTTTCGAAAAAGGAATCAACTGCTTCTTTGTTTAATCCACTTAATTTGGCCAAACTTATGTTTTCGGGTTTCCTTAACGAAATAGATGGATCTCTTTTCATAAAACCCAACAGCCCGCTTATTTGTTTATATCCCCAGATTTAGGATAAATTTGGTTGTTAGAATATAGTCATAGGTAAATTTCCTTAACATTGAATATTTCAATCCGTGATGCAATATCGATCAAGTTTTTAAATAATTTGCTAATTCATCTTCCTGCTGTGTCCGGAATCTACAGGAGCTTGTCTAGTAGAGCCGGATCTTTTTTTTTCTTTTTTATTTGCATTAAACGTGAATTTATTGTTTGCCATTTAAAGTTATATTTTACAGCGGCAGAGATAGATGTTTCCGTTTTATACAGTACATCCGAAATTCCGTTTTTCATGGCTATTTCATCGATATTAGGTCTATTTGTTTTTTGTTTTTGGTTTGTAATTAAGTACCATTTCCCGTAAAACAAAAGTTTAAATCAATCCTTAGGTCACCATTTTCTTCTATAAAAAATGCGCGCAAAATGTGCCCCATGTTGTTATGACGAATGTTTCCCATTGTATACATTATTTATATTATTACAATATTTCTCTAAGAAATCACATTATTTAAACAATATATATATAAGATTGTAAAAAAATATTATATAATCAATCAAAATAGCAATAACTAGAAAAATTCCAAATCAAAATGCTTAAAATACTTAGGTTTTGTTAGAACAAAATTACAGAAAAAACTGCTAAAACACAAAAACTCTTGCTGCTCGCTTAAAGATACTACTAAACTACAATGTAATGTTAATCATGCTTGAACATGAAGTCTCGGCGTACAAAGTAGGGATGGCCGATACCGATACGATATTCGATATATCAATATTTATCCCCTTAGAATACGGGTAATTCGTATCGATATGTTTATACTTTAATGGAAAATAAGATTAAAGTAAACTAATATGCTGAAATATTACTTTGCAAATTTTCTTTTTCTTTTTATACAGTGAGGCTGCGAACTTACTTCGATATAAACTCTTCTTATTAATTTTCATTCAGCTCTTTTTGTTTTTTCTAAATATTAAATAATTTCGAAAATTATGTAATGAGGCAAGTAATAACAATATTTCGGATTTTGTTCTGGTTTAAATATACAATAAAATAAGTATAAAACGAGTTTTCAAACAAAACTGAGGCCAAGCCGCATGAAAAAGTAAAAAATAAACTTTTTTTCATACACAGAGGTGGACTGAGATTTTTTGATTGGGACATTTCTCTTGAATATTCTTTCTCTTCATGAATCAAATCACTTATTACCTCTGATTGATCATACTAAAATATATCGGTGATTGTCAGCGAATAAAATCTGAGTCTACCTCTGTGTGTGAAGAAAAGTTTATTTTCTACTTTTTCATGCGGCTTGGCCTCAGTTTTGTTTGAAAACTCGTTTTTTACTTATTTTATTTTCTGCCTTTTTCACGTTAACTCAATTGTTATTACGTGCTGCATGGAGATATTTTAAAACAATTTTTAAGTCATGTTTGGTGCTGATCCGAAAACAAAAATTTTTCGAGTATCAAATCGTTGAAGTACTGCAAACGGTTTTCTGAAATTCAAATTATGTTTTAAACAGCGCTTTTTAGCTGTATTCCAACTTGATCCCATGGCATATAACATGAATTTTCCCCGATTTTCCATCTTTTCCACAGACTTTTGCTATTACTATGAATTTTTTTAAAAATTTACATGAATTTTCCTCAATTTTTCATGCGAGTTTTCATGATTGTTGAAGAGAAAGTATTGATGCCAGTAGGACGGAAAAAAAAGATTCCGCATAGCTTATAAAACTTTTTTGTCGGAAAATTTTCCGGAAAAGTCGGAAAATTTCGAAAAATTTTCCAGAAATATTGGAAAATTCTGCATTTTTCCTGAAACAGATTTATCACTTATCATCTCGATGAAAATTTGTCCGATGATGTTCCTGCTTTTCCGGGTTTTCCAAGGAGTTTTCCACCAAAGCAACTTTATGGAACTCATCTCGCTGCACAACTTTCTCTTAGGTTGCAAAAGGCTCAAAACCTTCCTTGGTCTGAAAAACTCCGGAAAAGCGTTTTACATGAATTTTCCTCGATTTTTTCTGCAAGTTTTCACCATTGATAGAAAACTTTTTTACCGGAAAAGTCGGAAAATTCCGGAAATTGTTTTCGGAAAAATTGGAAAACTCTGCATTTTTCCTCAAAAACGGATTTATCACTAATCAAATTTGTACCAAATTTTCAAATGATTTTTCCAGATTGTCCGGGTTTTCCATGGAAATTTCCGATTTAAATTTTGATAGATTCAATATTCACGTGACATGAACTTGTGTGCCAAATTTCAGCTCGCTGTGATGACGAAAAGTGAGTCTATGAGAATGTCGAAAATAGTAAAAAAGGAATATACGGACAAATTCGTGTACGAGTTAAAGGGAATGGCCTCAAAAAGGTAAGTTGCTTTAAAAAACCTATAACGACATGTTAATTGAATTGAAAAAAAGTTTATTTTAGCTGTAATGGCATTAGAGGTTCTTAATGAAATTGTAACACAAAATTATGATTAATTTATTGTCGAAAAAAGGTATATTAAGCACAGTTACTTCTAAACTTTGAATTTTATTAAAAGAAATCCTCAATTATCTTACGATTTCGATTTAATGATTTCTTGTTACTAATTGTCCCATGGCTGTTACAACATACCCCAAACATGTAACAATGACATTTTTTAGAAAAATTATATTTGTGAAAAATATTGAAACATTTTCAATAATTTTTCTTTTGGAAACGATGCTTGAATAGATACACCATCAACTAAAAATATCAGAATCAAACAGTAATATGTTTATTTATTTTTTTATTTTCATTCATTCACTTATTTAACAAGTTAGAAAAGACAATGTCTCTAAAAATGTCTAGTCCAATTCTAGTATAATTGCAGTGCTCCCCACTCAGTCAGCAAGGCTGGTATGAGAGTTGGGAAAATCCGTCACAATTGCATTACAGCCGCTCCCAGAGATTACAAGAAAACAGTGGCCACACCAGCTAAGCAGGAACACAAAAGCAATGGGGCCATCATACTTCCAGAGACCCAGTGACGTCATCAAATAGGAAATGGATAAGCAAACATAAGAAAAACCAAAATATATTCAGTAAAATGCCAGGAGTTGCAGTAAATACGAAAACTAGGTCAACAAAAATTTCTTTATTTTTTTCATGAATAGTGGTAGTGTCGGAATAGTCCTGATATCTTCCGGCAGAGCATTAAAGATTTGTGCAGACGTGGTTAACAGCCCCTGTCGTCTTCTTTCAGTTCTTTGCCTGCCTAGTCTTATATTATTCCTATTTCTCGTGAGGTGTTCATGAATATCCTGATGTTTTTCCACTATTAGATTTGACCATATAGACCTATTTACTATGCTGTACATAAAATTCGCCTTTTCAAATTGAATTATTGCTGCAAGGTAAATTGACATGCAAACTGATAGACAAACAGAGAACTAGTATCCTATGGTAGCCGGTATAGCGCTTTTAATGCTCTATTCATTAGTATCCTTATATCATCTTTCAAGCCTATCGTACAATGCGACCAATTTATAATGCCATAACGAATGCGCGACAAAAAGCGTGCATTGTAAATTAAACTCGCAATATGCCTCTGTAGGTTAATATTTCTTCTAAAAATTCCAATCAAGGGTGTTAGCTTTCTAACTAAGTTCCCTATATGCTGTGACCAGCATAGTTTATCATCAATCAATAGTCCCAGATAATTAATTTCTGCTGTTCTCTGGAAATATTCCGTGCCAATTCTACGGCAAATATTATATATTTGGTCTTTATCTCATTAACCATTAACATGTTCCCAGCAGTCCATTTGCTAAATAACTTTAGGTCATTATTCATTAAACGTTCAAGATCATCCGCATTTGAGGCCCTACATAAAATATTGGTGTCATCCGTATACACATGGTACTCGCCGCATAGGTCCGTGTACTGCAAGTTATTAATGTACAACAAGTAAAGAAGCGGTGCTAATATTAAACCGTGGGGAACACCGCATTTTGTCACTAAAGATTCACTAGTCACCCCATCGAGCCTTGTTTTAACTTTCCGCTCCATTAAATAACTACTCAATAAGTCATTAACAACGCCCCTCATTCATCAGACCGTAGTGAACAGTATCAAAAGCCTTTGGCAAGTCAAAAAATATTGCACCTACATAGTAGTCCTTATCCAACTAGTCATTGATCTTATTTAATATCTCAGCTTTGGCCAATTCCGTGTTACTCCGTGGCAGAAAACCAAACTGGTTTCTATCAAAACTTCCATTCGTTTCAACAAATTTCCTCATCCTGGTCTCTTATGCTGCATAACAGAGCTATAGGTCTGTAATTGGTCATTTTCCTGAGGTCACCACCTTTAAATATCGGCCTGATAATTATCCTCTTTAGGCAGTCGGGAAAAATACCGCTTCGCATTGTTTCGTTTATCAAATGAGTAAGAGGAACCTTGAAAGTAGCTGTTAAACTCCCCCGCCAAAACCTCAGGATCGGATACGATCCATTGATATTAATTTCTGGGATGTGACCCGCCGTTTGAGATCTATCCTTATTTAGGATCACACTGTCAATGACCCGTCACAACTTTCTTGCATCGCTCCCAGCTTGCAGAATCTTTTCCTTTATGTAATCTTCTTTGGCCCTCCTTACCTTATCCGTTATCATGTTTCGCACTCACCTATAGTCAGACCTTAAGCACAGATCACCTGGGTTTGCCTTCATCCGAGCAAAAAGCACGTCTCGCTCCTTCATCCCCATGATAATATCATCCGTAACCCATACATTGGACATGATTGTTCTGATTTTTTTATAGGTAGTACTATTATTCTTCGCTTCTCTAATAATTTCTATTATGGTCTCAATTGATGGGTTTTCATGTTCCGCTAATAATTTTGTAAGGTGTGACCTATACCTTTCCTTATTTTTTTTTAGGTATTAATATTGTCTTCATAGGCTGCTTAGCAGCACATCTAGTAGAAACGTGAACAGCTACTAGCCGGTGATCAGAGATAGCAGTGTCATGTAGAGAAGTGTGCAGCTTATAAAATCGCGTCAAATCCGAGATGCAATGATCAATGATCTTACGTGTATGTGCATCCTGCCTTGTATAATTAGTCTCATCTACACTATTGACAATGGAGAAACCGCTAGCTGAGGTCATGCTTAGCAATGCAGTAGCTGATCTATTCTCATTAAGGAGATCAATGTTGGTATCACCTATGAAAATGACAGCCTTATATGTGGAAAACAATGTTTCAAGGTGCTGCATGTAATCCAACAGGTTTTCATTGGGTGACCTGTACATGGTCATCACTTTTAACTTCCTTTTCTCTATAGTTTCCATCTCCATGATGGTAGTATTGAATCTACAGTCATTCAAAATTACACGGTAAATCAGGCTTTTATGTATGTAAATAGCAGTACCCCCACCCTGGAGTCATCTCTACAATTGAACATAGCAATATAATTTTGGTAATATAACTGTTTTACCAAAACTGTTACAACTAGCCTCCAGCTTCCCTACTAATGTTCTTACTTATGGACATATTTAAACTGATGTGAGAAAAAGAAACCGAACGGGATTTTTCTTACTACACTTCATTTTTATTATAGAATCAAAACACTAAACACTGCAAACGCACTTGATGGTCCGAATTAGCCATTGTCCTGACGCTTAAGGTTAGGGAAACCACTTAACCCTTGTGGGTACACCCAGGTAACCGGGTAACTATTTGAACTTTCTTCTACGAATTCATTATAAAAAAAATAATTTCTCAAAGTTGATCTTCTAGTTAATCCTAAATCATGTAATTTTAAAACAATTAACGTGTTTTCCTACTAAAAATGTAAAGTCAGGTGGACGAAAAACGCCAGTTATAAATTTTCTCCTAAAAGGCACACCCATGGTACCCGGGTACCTTTATAAATATTTGGTATCAAATAGCACGTGCTGAGTGAAAATTGTACACATGGCCAAATTTACTAAGATTTTATAAATAATGTGTTTATTGATATTATGAATGTAAGTTTAATTTGGAACTCGATGGGCTGGCCTTGATGGTGATCTGTAATTATATAATATCAAACAGTATATTGATTATTTTCCTAAAATATTTGGCAAAAAGTACTTTTCATTAGCATCCGCTACATTTGCTCAGTGTTACTGCATGGACGTTTCAAATTGGATGGTTGCATATTATGCATGACTTTCGCGATTTGCGATACCTCTTTTTTAGTGATGACATAAATACATGGCAGTTGCCAACTACAGCAAGACGTCCTGAAGTATCCCGTGCAGGAACTGCTGCTCCTATTGTTGTCGAAATTGGGATATTTATACGATGACCCAGAATACTCTCTGAAATTTCGATAAACATTTGGTAGCTCTGAGCGCATGTTGATAGCCGGCAATGCCAGTTACTTCCCCAATTCTTAAAAAAAAAAACCCGGGAATCAGTTGGTTTGTTGCATCCTGGGTTATTTTCGATAAAAGCAATGTATACAGCTAGCGCTGCTACATCTAGGATATTGTAGAAGGAAGCCTATGGCCACCGCAGGGTTCTTCGCTTTGTAGAATAGGCATAGCCAGGATCTTGTCCATTCTATCTACTTCAACTTTCGTCCTATTATAGTATTCAATTATTTCAGGTTTTTTGAGTGCAGCCGATACTTCATCAGTGCGGTGCAGCGTGGACAACATAACGACCGCTTTATTTTTTCATGGAACAGGAACTTATGTTGTCATTAAATCCAAAAATGGTGGAACGTACTTCACGTGTTTTAGATGGTAGCATCTGCGGCGGAATACAGTCTTTGTTTTTCTTCAGTGTCCCCACTAAAGATAACTCCCATGCCATTAGAAAACGTGCGAGTGGGAGAGATCTGAAATTTTTTTCAGTAACAATGCTTCGACCAGTACTCTTATATCGTAAACTGAAATCTCTCACCACACGTTCTCCTTGATTGATTTCACGGGTCGTACCCGTCTTTCCTGTATCGATTTGGCCTTGCAATGGAAATGAATTTTTGGCATCACAAGCCCACCAAACCTTTATGGCATATTTTGAAGCTTTGGACGGCATAAATTGGGTGAACTTAGTGCGACTCCGGAATGGAAACAACTGTTCATCAATTGTTATACAGTCCATGTGTACGTATTGAGAAGCAAAATTAGCGTTCAGCATTATAAATGAATCTAAGATTGCGGCTGCTTTATCGTCCTTTATTGGGTCTGGCCTCGAGTTCGGGTTGTCGAAGCGAATAAATCTGGTAATAGCTTTGAACCGATCTATACCCATGGCTGAGATTAGATACGCATCTGACTTCCACAGCACCCTTGCGTGCTTACTGTTTGAATGATGTACTCCAGCCGAAATTAATATTCCCAAGTATGCGTCAATTTCTTCTACCGTCAATTCTTTCCAAGTTTTTTTTATTTTCGGGATTTTCAACATTTTCAGCAGTATGGACACTGGACAGATCTTGCTTTGTGATTTGTTTCCCGAATAATTATATCGCACATGTTACTGTCAAGAAAACACTTGAAAGTATCACGTATTGATAAAGTTTGATTTGATCTCATATCTATGACGAAAGATATTATGCCTCGACATTCTGACATTTTTATCTTTACCATGCAAAACATGGGAAACATCATCTTCAGGTTCCTCTGCGGATTCAGCATAGATTTAATTATCTTTATTGGTTTCATCACTGCATTCTATTCGTAAATCATTTTAATCATTTTAATATACACCGTCAATATCTGATTCTTCAGGATTGCGATCTCGGGGAGGAAGCCAGTCTTCATCACTGGTTTTATCAGTATCAAGTTCAAGAAAAGCCGTAGACGTCTTCTTAAGAATCTTTCAAGGCCTTTCTAACGTACTCTTGCTGCTCTTCGTACGACATTGCATTGAATGTAGCCTTTGAAATATCCATTCTGCACTGTCAAAAATTATTAGACTTTTATTTTGTGCGCTAAAGCAACTCCAACAACAGAAATACTTACCGAAAAAATTACAAAAATTCAAAGATTCTTTCACAATTAAATTTCTAAGACTTCTATACACCGATCTCTGATAATATTATGTTGTTCGTAGTCCAGTATTACACTAGTACCATGGTTGTGCCCATTGCGATCATTTTTCCTATGTACCCACAAGGGTTAAGAGGACCTCTCAGCTCGTTGAGGACTCATTTATTTCTAATATGTCTAGGCATTTGAGACCATAAAGATGGGCTACCATATACCACACAAATAACATTGTTTTACTGGGCAGTGGCGGTATTACATTTTATCATGAATTGAGCGAGACGAGGTTAAGATAAATCTCGAGGAGGTGTAGGGTTCACAACAAAGCGTTTAGTTTCTTGGTGTATCGCAAAGGGAGAGCATAAATTATGTCATTAGATTAAAAAAAAAACAATTTTGTGTTTGTCAAGTAGTGCAACTTTATAACATTTTTCAAATCAGTGAAGCTGTTTTGCTTGCCACCATATAAATATGACACGTCTGGAATTTGGGGAATTTCATCATCTATATGAAGATTTATGGAATGATCCTGGATCCTGGAAAAATCTACCCTTTTATTATATCATAACCTATAAGAATATGCCAGCTTTGAAAATTAGGGCACTGCATCTCGTCTCGCCTCGCCACGCTTCGCCTCGCCGCTCCTCGTTTTGCACATACCCTGAGAAAAAATGGATTGCGACGACACGACTTTATTAGATTATGCAAAAAATATCAAAGTGAAAGTAAAAATTTCGTAAATTTTTGCACATGCCTTTTGCCAAGTTTGCTTTTAACATTATGAGATATAGAGGTCAGACATTTTTGGAATTTTTGCATAACTCATGTAAAGGAAGCTCAGTCGCACCTGTATAGTTCTCAATTTGCAAACTACTGTTGCTATTAAATTACAAAAATTAAAATTACGACCTTCGAAAAATCGTTTAAATATACTTCAGTAAAAATGCATCTAAAACTCAGTCAGCAAAGATACTTTCAAGATGAAACACTTCCTATGGCTTTTGGTTGCCGTCGTATTTTTATCGTTTGTTATAGATGTATCTAGCGTTGGCTACGATAGAAATGTCAAAGCACTAACAAATGTTAATAAGAGGAATCCGGATGATAGGCATTTCTATGAGTAAGTCGGACTATTTAATTTATTAAAAAATTTTAGTAAATAATGTAAAAAAAATATCGCCAGTTATTATTTAAACAATGGTGCATCACAGACAGTAAGGGATGTTCATGGTGAAAGAGTGTACAGAGTGAAAGGACCTTATTCATATCAACAACCGGATGGAAAAACTTTGACTGTCAGATATCTTATAGATGAAAATATATACAGAGTTTTATTTCCTGGTATGTTATTGAAAAATGTAATAATTTAATTAGTGCAAAATTATAAAGCAACAAATATATTTTCAGTTGTACGGCCACCAACTCGTCCACCTGGTATGTTATTGCAAAATTTAATAATTTAATTAGTGCCAAATTATACAGCAACAAATATATTTTCAGTTGTACAGCCACCAACTCGTCCACCTGGTATGTTAATTTGAAAAATTTAACTTATTTTAATTAGTGCAAAATTCTAAAACAGCAAGTATCTTTGCAGCTCCCAGTTTTGCGATTAGTCCAAAAGCTATAGCAAGTTTATTAGCAGGCTAAAATTGTGTGATAATAAAAATATTTAAATAAAATTTTACGTGATTTTATGTATTACAATTGATGTTGTAGTTTATTTATGGGCTAACGTATGATGAAGCTTTTATTAAGTATTCAAATTAAAACAACTAACGACGAATAAATCTACATTCAGATTTTAGACCTGTCAGGCGAAGTTTCTAAGTAATTTCCCTGATATCTATGCATCACACAGAAGTCCGAAAAAATGTGATAATTTGCCAATTCGGCTGGTTCCAAGCCGGTTTTTAGAGGTATGCGGTGTTATTCATGCTGCCGATGGTGTCGATCATTGATCACATGATTATTGCAAGACAGACTAGAAAAGATGCTGAGGGCGTAGCAAGATTTGTGCTTTTAGGTAAATACATATACACTTAAGTGCTCATTCTCATAAGTCCTTTCAAGTATATCGCAGTGTTAAACAGGAGTAGTTGTTCCAAAGAGGACCTTTTATCCTGTACAACAAGTTAATACTTATACACGAAAGCTTCAGTTACCGAACCTCAAGTTGATTTTTTAAAAAAAAAATCATATAATTTTTTTGTATATTCCTTGATCCTGTGCTACCACCGTTTTGGTCGAGGGTACCACAGGCTTCCCCTATTTTAGCCGTATTTCAGCTCAGTGGAGAAGGGTGGGATTTTAACCGCGTTGCTAGTAAGGTTCTGGATTATTAATTAGTGAAATTTTGGGCTCCACGTAGTTTTTGTCTCAAAGTGAAGCTACTACGAAACTCACGAACAAAAAAAAAGGACTTTATGCATACTTCAACTATTTCTTGCTTTTATTCCTAACCATTCAAATTCCTAACCATTCAACAATTTAACAGCTATTTTACCTTGACAATAAACTAAAGGTTCGACCTGGAGATCCTCCGGCTGCCGTAGGGAGTCTCAATTTTCAACTTTCTCCACAGAATTAAAATTTTGTTTGTTTTTTTTTTTTTAATATCCAGACTCGACTGGGTCAGTTCTTCTCAATTTCTCCATTTTTTCTTTTATCTCTCCTAGCTCGCTCACTAGCATTTCTTTTCCTCTCTAGAAACACAAAAACAGAGCTGCCGATCTAACCTCCGGAAGCAACATTGCCTCTTCCATGAATAAAAAAAACAAAAACAAAAAGATATTCATGCTCTGTCACAATTAAGCATCCTCCGAGACCTTAACTTAAGGTTAGACTCACTTTTAAGGAGGATTGGATAACTTAATAAATGTGTTAATTTTCTTGACCAAGGCTTGTCGATTGGTGATGGATGGGTAAAATTTTGTTCTGTGCTGAGCGAGACGCGATTAATTTTATTATTTGTTTTCTTCTCTTTTGTTTTTTTAAGCAAATATGTGTTTACGATTTTTTTCCTTTTTTTGCTATGTTGAGGGGGTCTGGACCATTTGTTTCTCTTAATTTATATAATATAATTAAATACATTAAAACCCTATACCAGTTAGAGTAAAGATATAAAAATATAAAATAATATAAAAAAAGAGTACAAATATTCGAACTATGCTAAAATTATGCCTAAGGATGTATGTTTGTGCAACCAATGTTAATTTGTTTTACATGTAAAGTGTGGTGCCTCGCGATCCGTCGATGACTTGTAGACCAAAGGACTACTCGTGTGACCCATGCTCGCAAGATATACTGTGAGTTGCCATGTGAATGTGTGGAGTTTCCTTCAGGCTGGTCTATATAATTTTCCAACAAAAATCAAAGCAGTATCAAAAGTTCAACGTACAAGAACATTTGGAATACATAACATCAAGGATTTAAATTTTCTGACAAAAAAAATTATGCGTTTTAAAGTTATTATTCCAAAAGTGAAGAAGTTTAATTTCCAGAAGAGAAATGTGAATCTTGTTATAGAGGGGGGGGGGGGGGGGGGTTAGGTAATCAGTTTGGTTACTCATTATCTATTGTTGTATTACTAGTAGGGCAAGCTGGTTGATGACCCTTCAATATGGCATGTAGTCAGCAGCAAGGCACTAGACTGTCCGAATAATCTTCGATCTGGAGTTCCTCCAGCTAGTTGGCATTACTTCGTATAATGTAGTTGAGTAATCGACCTGTACAGATAAATAAATTAGGGTTTTGTTGACTGTCCCTATGACAGTTAACGAGGAGAACGAATGGGCGTCTCTTGTTGCAAAGTATACGTCGAACGGTCCCCAGGACAGTAGCAAGAAGTTGTCCTAGAGCAAACTATTTCGGTCAAGAGCTTTCTTGGTGGATTCAGGCGATTGATGCGTGGTCTTATTGTCTCAAAAACAATACGACCTGGTGTTGTGAGAAACCTTGTCGGCTTCTAGTCCAGCGTAGTCAGATACCCAACTTGTCACAGATGTCCTCAGCATGAGGTACAACTTCTAAAGTATGACGCAAATACAAAGAGAGACCCTTACATTCCCTATGACCGTACGAGCATTAATTGTATGCCTGGGTTAACCCTGGAGCGTCGTGACCAGGCACAAAGTACAACTGCCTTGATGAGGGTTGTAGACAAAAGAATAAGATTTCTTGACGATCATACTGAGGCAGTCAGAAAAGCGAGATGTGTTGGTGTCCCCAGAGTTCTGAAGCAACGGTGGTCCTTGTTGAATATCTGTTCCCCAAGGAATTATCCACGTCGTGCAGATGCAGCTCTATCTTTATCAGTTCTGTAACTAAGAGACCTACTAGGGGACCTAAAGCATTAAAAGCAAAATAAAGAAAATTCCTTTGTTTGTTCCCGGTAGTCTTAAAAAGAAAATATATTTATTTTTCGTCTCTCATGAAGGCTGTCACAAAACTTCTGAACAAAAACATAATATTTTTTTGAACAATGTTAAGCGTGAAACACAGTGCTGGCTTTTCCAACCTGGTCGGTCTCACCAACTTTCACAGTTCTGTAGAATATATGAGATCAGGTTATCAAGCTCCAATTGGCAAAATTGGTGAAGCCGGCTAGGTTGAGGTTGAGATCGAGTAGGTCTAATTTCTACTCTGCTGGAACTTTGTCAGCTTTGACAGCTAATTTTTGTAATGATTTGATGCCAGCATTGTTTACGGAAAAAAATGTACGGGAAATTTGTTGAAAAAAAGTTTGGGAAACATATTTAACGTGAAAAGTTATTCCTGCTGTAGTAAATTATAACAAAATAATTTCAATTTTCAAACCAATAGCCCAATTAAATGCTATCATACAGAAGTTGTCAAAGCTCGTATTGTGAGCTGCAAAAGTTTGCAAGGCTCATCAGGTCGAGGCTCTTAAAGTTATACTGAGGTCGAGGTTGGAAAAGCTAACACTGTGTTTCTGCGTAGCTACGGCTGTTTTGTGTTCGGCAAGGTATTACTAGCCCGAGATGATTTACCTAGTTTACATGATCACTTGACTTGAATTTGAAAATAATAGAAACAGGTTAGTCCCGTCGCCACAGGGTCACGTAAAACACGTAGACAGTCCTTTGATATTTTAACGATTTTTGTTACTACAACTATGTTTTCTGCACTACTAGCAAAAAAAAGAGGTGGATGAGCAAAATTCGGATTACTGTGGAACGATACTATTCAGAGGGTACACCAGAATCAAATTCCAGGGTTTAGAAACTAGACCAAATCTTAATGAAAACAAGAACTAAAATTCGGGATCTACCTTACTTCGTTTGTTCAAAACATTGCAGCTCAAATTTTTAAATCACTGGTTTGCAACTATTCAATTCAATTTTAATTTATTCATTCTAATATGACATTCATTGTACAAACTTTTTCCTTATGCAAACTTAGTTCAATATTAGCAAGAAAATGTATATGTAAAAACACGATAAAAGGAAACAAAACATGAAGAAAAATAATATACAAGAAATAAGCACCTAAACTTACTGCTAACAATAATTTAAACAAAAAGATAACAAAATTAATCACTACTTAAATATGTAGTTAAGTTAGTGCTGTAATGGAACCTCAATATATTTGGCTCCTATATACACGGTGTCCCGGTGTCGGATGATAGGCCAAATCATATTAGGTACCAGAAAAATATAAAAAAATCTAAGTCATGTATTTTTTAAATTATAGGCAATTATTTTTTTTCGAGGAAATGTACTTCCTGTGATGGTCTTTTAGCTCCTGTTGCTACAAATCTTCCTTTTTTTTAATTTTATTTCTTCCATATAAAGTTAATCAGCCTTATTACGGAATCCGTTGGAATTGGAAGCGAAAAAGCTTAAAAATCCCCTTTTCCGTAAAATTAAATAAATTTTTACGAAATTTTCAAAATTTCATTGATAACATGCATGATTTCTCCTACGGATCACGCCTTTGTCAATATTCAGTGGAATCAGAGCAACCCCAGAATAGTTTTTAAAAATTTTACAAAAGATGTTAATAGGTTTTCTTAAAGAAAAGAATTCGTTAAAGCCCTTTTCGATTCCTACCCGAACGGATTCAATTTAATTAGGCTTAAAATTGTGCGAGTTGACGATTTTTTTGGGAGTTTTCATAATTTCCTGGAGGGCCAATTCGCATTCTGGGGAGTGCCAGGCCCACCCTTGGGCCCCTACCTAGTTACGCCAATGGAAACAATCCTCTTGTACAAATACTCCTCATTTCAAAGAACCGTTCGGATAACAGCATATTGCATCAGGTTCATTAATAGTCTACGAAAACAACGATCACCAATAACAAAGCTGGCTGCAGCCGAACTAAAGAATGCATAAAAAGTTCTAATCAAAATACTGCAGAATTCAGTATTCCGCACTGAAATAGCATGTCTGCAGAAACAAGTAGCAAGTAAGCAAATCCAAAAATTCAATAAGCGCCAGAAAGTAGGCAATTATATTTTGAGGACAAGCTTTGTTGGTAGAGTTAATACAAGAGGGGCGCTTCAGCTTACCATCGTGCTACACCCCCATTTTAAATTAAAAAAAAGGTAGGTACTAAATTTCCGAGCACAAAACATTTCAGGTTAGCACATAATTAACACATAATTTTCGCATATTCCGTTTTCCGGGTCCCGATGGGTGGGGTGTAGCTAGATGGACCCAGCTTTTTAAGCTATTTTCACTAAATATGTTGAAGAAAAAGTGAAAAAAAACGCAGAAGGGGTTATCTTTGGGGTATGGAGGCCACTTACGCTTCTTAAATACAATATGAGAAATTGGTGTTGATGACCTGTTTTTTGATAAAAATAGTAAGTAGTTGAAAAAAAAAAACAACTTACAATTCCGAAATTTTTATTTTGTTTAGCCATAACTTCAAAACGGAGAAAAGGAGGGAGAAAATTTTATAAATCGTTGGAACGGTCGAACGATTATCTATCATCATAGGGCTTAACGTAGTCTAGGTATAACCTATCAATACCCTTGGGATTCCGTAACGCTTACGGGACACCTTGTATAAATCCATGCCTAACGTGTGCCCCAACTGGCTGGGTTTATAGAAAAAAAATCAATTTTTCAACTTTTTTAAAGAAATTTCTAGAATAAAAACTTCATTTAAGAAAGATGAAAAATTATATTGAATCAAAACTTTCTAAAATTTTTGAAATATATTTAAAATGTCAAATTTGTTTTCGGGGATCAATAATAGTGTCCAGCGTTGTTTTTTCTGGTTTCGTGCAATAAAAAATCCCAAGCATGGATATCAACGCAAACTGTTGTGGTTCTGTTAACAGGTTAAGAATAGGAAAAGCTGTAAAGCTAGAAAAGTCGTAAAAGTTAAATAGCAGGAAAAGCATAGGATCATGTCCACGCTCTTACGCCGTCCGTTGATGCGTAAAGTAGCCAGCTACGCTAATAATGAGAGTGAGACCCGTTTTCCGATCGTGTATAACCCTACCGAGTTAGAGCCGATCTAAGATGCGAAACATCCAGTACCTCAGTTCGAATAAAAGAGTGGAAAATACTAAAAAAGTGAGTAGTCAAGCCACCGAGTATAGGAGTGTGGGTACTCAAACTTCTTCTCCGGATCTAAGGAATTCGGCTCTGTACTAGATTTTCTCTCAATGTACTAGATCAAACATTGACCTGCCTCCCCAGCTGTGCCCTATAATCGGCATTTCCCTTTGAGCCTAACCATATTTTCGTTTTTTTTTTTAGATATCTATATATGTCGTACAGTTGATGTAACTCAGCACTTCACGAAATGTATGCAGATAGTGCAACAGTTTGCGGTGTCGTGTGTGTGAGCATGTGACTTCGAGATGTGTATGTGTGTGTATGGCTGCCTCGTAGGTCTGAGCGCAAAATTGTTGTATTGTTAAAATCCAATTTTTAAGCAATTGACTTGTGCGGTATTTACATAATTTAAATTGTAGTTTGAATTGCCGAATACTAAACCTATGCATGAAATATTATAAACCAGGTCTTTAAAATGTACCTTATCTGTCCTATCTTTTACCTGGCTGAAATACCGCCTGATGGTTTAGTCAGCATTAAAGGTCGGACAGATCCGGTAATTTTTTTGCAGTAACCACCTTTTTGAGTTTTCCAGACAGACCTGGAATATATTTGACATATTGTGTTTTGTGGTGTCAGTTATTGTTACGGTGCCATTATTATTTAGGCATATATGTTTATAGCTAGTAATTAAATATTTAGTCTTATGTGAAATCCATTATCCAGAAGGACTTTGTAGATACTCTTCTTATTTCTTTTATGGAGGCAACTGTCACTTAATCCTTGTATTCTATCAACGAGATTCTTAGCTGTATTGATTTTCTGATATTTCGGATGATATGAGTTGTATTTCAGCAATCTACCTGATGAGGGAGGTTTCTGAAACCAATCTGTAATTTAATACTTGAATCCTACTACCCGATTTAATTTTTACAGTAAACTGCAGTTTCCTGTGAAAACTGTTGAATATCTTTAATGTAGCCGGAATATGTTCCTGTGGCAATCAATACAGTAAAGAGATTGTCAACATACTTAACCAGAATTTTAGGTTGATACGAAAGTTTAGTCATATAGTGATATCCAACAACAGTTCCATGATAATGTCCGCCATAATGGGGAGAGCAGATTATCCATTGGCATTCTGAAAATCTGCATGTATAATTTTCCATCGAATTGGAAATAATTACATTCAATGATGCAGAATTTTAAGATATCCATGAACTTATTTTTTGGAATATTTGTGATATCGGAGATTTGTTTCCATTTCTCTTTTATAATGCGTAAGCAAAGACGGCGGGTGGAAATGTTAGCAAAAACAGATATCATATCTAATGACACCATACTTTCAGTGGAATCAAGGTGGAGGTTATTAAATCGCTCTTGGAATTCTTGTATATTTTCTGCAAGCCATACATCTTGAGTTCTCCCGTTTTATACGTGCTGATACGTAAATTTTCTTTTTCAGAAATGAAGCTTTTTTGAAAAAGCTATTTGGCGGTTTTTTTGTTTTCATTTTGAATGCGCGAAGTTGGGTCCGTTCTTAGGGGTCTATAGGTAGAGCTATCTGCTAACATTGTTCCGAGTTTACTAAAGTAATCGGTCTTATACATTACCACAGTAAGATTTCTTGTGTTTAGCTAAGAATCTCATCGAATCGTCATATACTTATTTTCAAAATAAATTTGCTTAATGCATCATTGGGTCGATGAAATATATATATGCTCATTTTCTTACTTCTTAATTACAATAAAACATAATATTTTTTTTTTAGTTCGTGGACTTCTATAAAACAACGCGACGTCCAACAAGGATTGTATGTGAATAGCCAGTGTAGTGGAACCCACCCCGCATCTGAGCCTGCCAGTTACACTTACTGAGAATTGTAACACAATATATTACACAGAATTGTGCAATCTGCAAAGCATACACTAATTGTGGAAAAGAAATAACTTTAGTTGCACAACCATATTTAAAACATAGCTGTAGTTTTCTCACTACTGTAAAATGATACCCAAAACAATATAAAGTTAGGACAATTCTACTGTTGTAGCCCGTTACACTTTATACTAAAAACACCTGCCAAATTGCTCCTATAGGTTTCACAATAATTGCACTTATGAACATATGTAGCGGGCAGCCATACTTAAATTTAACTCATTTCTAAACAATAATAATAAGAATGAGTGAATTTTTTCATCTTTTAAATTTTATCCCAACAAACTAGCTACCACCTTTGGATTTATAAAGGAAGCTATTTGAAATTTTTTTAACTAAAGCGGAAAAATTGAGATTTAAATAAAATCAAAAAAGAAAACAAAAATTTCACGAAAATACCTGATACTATATGAAAGCCATTTTCATCTGCTGTATATGTCACCCTATATTTACTACCATCAGGTAAACTATACTCGTAAGAGCCTTCCACATTGTAAACTTGATTCCCATCGACTTCTTTTAAAGTTCCTTCAACATTCTGACTGGTTCCGTCATCAAGGTAATAACTGAGATAGTAAGAAAACGTAATAAGCATGAATTAAAGGCCAATTCCCACCGAATTTGCTGCTTACCCGTAATTATAGTTTCCATTCGGAGTTATAGAGTTTTCTTGACTAAGAATTTTTGCTGTATGGACATTTTGGTCCACAGGTATAGCTGCGGATATTAATAGGACTGCAGCAAGTATAAGACACAAGAGAGAAGATTTCATCTTAACACGGCGATGGTTAGCAAACTAAAAGTTAAAAAAAAGGTTCACAGATTTTATAGGGTATCAGACAGAACCGGCCGAATTGTTTACGTAATTTTTTTTCTCTTTGTTTTTGGTAAGGTAAGTCAGATGTAATAATTCTGACTACAGTCATAGGTTATGATCAATATGTTCTACAACAACAGTAGTATCTGACTCCTCGACTTGTAAAATGCTCTCATACATTCTCTTGAATTTTAAACCAGTTTTTATAATAACACACAACTTTTGGAGTTTTTATATATTTTATTATTTTCTTGACCCTGCCAATGCGGTGTTGTGTTTTTACGGTAAAACCGCGTTAATAAAATTTTTTGAGAGAATATCTGTCGTCATTGATTAGTCGAATCGGAGAGTGTGGATATATTTTGTATGGGAAAAAAAATTTGCACATTTTAAGTGGTTTTTTTTAAACATAACTTTATATAATTACGTACAAATGTTCTTACTTATGGACTTAGTGAAAATGATGTGAGGACAAAAAAACCGAAGGGGATTTATATACCCTAGATGAAATCTATAGGGTATACTGAGTTTGTCATTCCGTTTGTAACGCACAGAAATAATGATGGTAGAGCAAAATGGATTGGACACCCCCGCATAAAATTAAAAGTTATTTTGATTTTTGCATGTCCGTCCGTCCGTCCGTGCGCACGATATCTCGAGAACGCGTTCACTTAGGATGCTGAAATTTTGTACACGAACATTAAAAAAAAAAGGTTAAATTAAGATCGAAAATTAGACGAATCGGGCAACTCTTTCGTGAGGTTGCCATACAAAAATTTCGTTTTCCACTATATATTTGGACATTGCGACATTGAGAACGCATTCATATAGAGAGCTGAAATTTGGTACATGGTGTTTTCATTGTACCGGCAAATAAAATTTCAAAAATACGAAATCCTATAAAATTGGTTATAATCATTTTTTCTGTGCCACAAACCGTTCTAGAAATATATGCGAAAAACAACTTCAAAAATCAAACTTGAATAGATCGGTGACCAAACGAAATTTCATACGTGCATCATCTAGGGTATCATAAGAATTGGTCTTAGACCAATTCTAGCTTTTTCACTTGTTCTTACTACATATACTTCTTTTTTATTATAGTATCACAACAATAAACACTGCCAGAACACAGGTTGTTCTCAACTCGCCATTGCGTTCACTTGTCTCGACCTGTCCTGAAGCTTCAAGTTACTTGAAGAAACTCCCGGCTCGTTTGTAACTCCTCTTTATACCCTAAATGAAATCTATAGGGTATACTAAGTGTGTCATTCCGTTTGTAACACAAGAAATAATGATGGGAGAGCAAAATGGATTGGACACCCACGGGTTATTTTGATTTTTGCATGTCCGTCTGTTCATCCTCACAATAACTCTAGAATGCATTCTCTGAGAGCTGAAATTTTGCATACGGACTTTGTAAAAAAAAAAGTTAATTTAAGTTCGAAAATGGTACAAATGGGGTAATTCCTTCAAGGGCTTGCCATACAAAAATTTCATTTTTCAAGTATGGGTATATGCGACCAAAGCCCCCCCCCCCCGGCCCACCCCACTCTCCTCCCTAAAAGTATCTATGTAGCTGGTAATGATCTTAAGTTAACAGTGAAACCCGTTTTCCGATCAGACATAACCGTACCGAACTAAAGAGCGAAAAATCTAGTACCTCAGTTCGAATAGAAAACCGGGAAATACTAAAAATGTGACTACGGGGATCGCTGTTTAAGTCTTCAAGTATAGGAGTGTGAGTACTCAAACTTCTTCTTAGGACTTTGACCCTTCTCCCAAGGCTTTCCCGCTTAATAGAAAAAAAAATGTTTTACTCAGAGTTTCATCCAGTAAGTTGCGGTGCTAACTTGTTGACGTCGACTTAGCACACACCCAGTTTCCTTTAGAAAAAAGGACACGACAAAATAACGACAAATTAACCGCAAATTGTGAAGAGACTGAGCTAACTTTATGGGCGTCTTGTTAATTGCAGCTGCATGGATTCTGAAATTAATATAAAGCCATAAATTCAACGAGCGCTACGCATTTTTTACGCGCCACAAATTTAACTTTGAATCAATGGTTTTCATATACAGGGTGTCCCGTAAGTGATGTCATATCTGAAGGCTATGGATAGGTCAGACTTAGACGAGCAAATTGTATAGGTGGGTGGTGGGGGAAGGGAGGGGGAATCCTAACGGTTTCGGAGATAGCCAATAAAGATTGTTTGAGGTGTTGCCTTTCATTTTATATACCAAATGTTGTACCTACCTGCTACCAACCGTGAAATAATCGAATTTTTGTTACGCAACATTTATGCACTTCTTGCGGTTGTGCGAAATGAGAAAATAAGGATAAAGTCAGGTAGTTATGGCAGATAAGGTAGTAAAATAATGTAATAGAAAGAAGTCCGTACCCAAAGTGTATAAAATGGAATGTTGTTTATGGAAGGATATCAGTAAATTTTGCCACTTTGGGTATTGATTTCAAAACTTGCAAATTTTAATTAAAATGAGTAATTTACCATATACCAGTGAAGAAATTAGAGCCATTCATTACATTTACGGGTATTGTGATGAAAATGCAAAGCCGGCGACAGCAGAATACCGCCGACGATTTGCAAATCGACCCAGCGAGCGCACCTTTGTACGAACGAACCCACTTACGACTTCCCGAACTTATAATAAGAAATACTTCTGAGAGGGCCACAAAAGCAAATGTAAGTGTATTGAATTAGTTTGAATAGTTTGTTAATGATTTGTTTTTTTTTTATAGGTTGCCGATGCTGAGGATGAAGTGCTCACGATGATCAGAAATGACAGAAGCATTAGTATCCGAAAAATTTCTTCTCGTCTGCAAATAGCATGAAGTACGGTAAGGCGAGTGCAGAAAAGGAATAGGCTCCATCCCTACCACATCACGTCAGTTCAGGAGCTTTACCACAGGATCTCCCCAAACGTCTGCAAGATATTTACCATAGAATTTTCAGAATTTTCTGAACAAGATTTTATGTACAGATGAAGCCCACTTTACCTGAGATGTGGTTATGAACCATCATAATCTTCATTCATGGGCAGAACAAAACCCAAGAACAAGGCATGAAACGAGCCTCCAAATTAGGTTTTCGGTAAATATAAATATAAAGATTAATAGGTAAAACCTTTTTCGGACCGTACTTCCTTCCAACTGTTCTAAACGCAGACTCTTATCTCCAATTTCTTGAAGAATTGCGTCCGATATTATTAGAAGAGGTTCCGTTAAGCTTGCCGAACCACATCATATTTCTTCAAGACGGAGCTCCACCAGGAAGGCAAGTTCGACAATGGCTGCTTCGAACTTTCCTATTATGGATTGGTCGAGAAGGACCAATCCATTGTACAGCAAGATCCCCAGATTTAATTCCTCTCGATTTTTATGTTTGGGGAGTTATGAAGATATATGTGTATTCCAATAACATTTCAACGGAAGAACAACTGAGGGCTGTAATGATAGAATCACGTGAGAAAATGAGGGAAAATTTGGAACAAATCTGTATTATCGCTGAGATACGACGGAAACTGCGATATTGCATCATGCAGCAAGTAGGACACATTGAACAATTATTAAAATAGGAAAAAAGGAATTCATACTTATGCAATACTAAATAAATACTATTTAACATTTTAACTAAAGAGCTTTTATTACCTTATCTTCCATAACTGCCTGACTTTATCCATATTTTCTCATTTCTACACATAACAACTGCATCTGACAAAATCGCCAGGAGTGTATAAAAGTTGCGTAATAAAAATTCGATTATTTCAAGATTGGTACCAGATAGGTACAACATGTGGCGTATCAAATGAAAGGCAACACCTCAGGCAATCTTTATTGGCTATGAAAATGGTATAGTCATTACGTTAATTTGGTAAAACCTTAAGCTCAAAATAATAAAACAGGTAAAAATTCCTTTTCAATTTGTAGACGGAAAGGAGTAGGTAGGTAAAACTACAGTCAGATTATAGGAGTTGTCTTTTGATTGACACATAAAACTTCCGTATGGGGTGTAACGTTGAGAAGTTACAGGGTGATCTATAGAAACATATCTAAATATCTTAAAGTCCCGATATCTCCGGAATTGTTAGCACTTCTCCAATCCCCCATCCAATACCCCACCCATACAATTTTTAGCTCGTCTAAGCATGACCTATCCGTAGCTAGCCTTCGGATATGACACCACTTACGGGACACCCTGTATAGCTTGATCTAATGAAAGCCACGCCACTTCGTGGCGGCACAAAGTTTGATTAAACTTGAAACTTTGTGGCACATTGTTTCTTTCTGCGTTTCCTTCCCGTTTCATTTTATGAGAACAAATGGAATTATTGACATTTCCATTTCTTCATATTTCTCTTTTCAGTTTTTCCATAAACCTTAAGGGCAAGAATACTTCCTTTAATATTTATCCTGAATTTTTTTTTTTACGCATTTTTAACATTTCACAATTTTACAAAAATAATCAACACACCTGAGTTAAGTTTGAACTGTCAAGTGTATAAAAAAATGCATGGATCTCATTGTATCATAAACGCCACAAAGTGTCCAAAAAACAAAAAAAACGCGTGGCATTCACCGAACCACTGGTTAAGAAACTGTAGATTCTAAAGTATAAAAATATTTTTAAGAAATAATATCGCATTTGGCACCACCCTGTATTGTATTTGTAATTGTACACATAAGAACAATTTTGTTACTAGGTATCTATATGCAAAAAAAGTTTAAAAGTGAAAATTATACAAATTCCGCCAAAAGCGTGAGAGAGGTCATAAATTTTTAGAAGAACTTGCTCATCGGATATATTATGTTTTTACATAACTGGTATGGGTCAAGCCTCAGGCGCACCTGTATTCTTTTCAATTTGCAAACATATGCCTGTCATCAAATTGTAAAAATTAAAATAGCGACCTTGGAAAAATCGCTTAAATATACTACGCTGATAATTCAGTCAGTCATCACTTTTTTTTCGTCTAATATTCAGTCTGTAAAGATACTTTCAAGATGAAACACTTCCTCTGGATTTTAGTTGCTGCCGTATTTTTATCGTTCGTTATAGATGTATCCAGCGATGACTACGATAGAAATGCTGAGGTAGAAATAAATGTTAATAAGAGGTATCCGGATGGTAGCTATTTCTATGAGTAAGTCAGACTGTGTAATTTATTTAATTGTTTTAGTAACTACATATTTAAAAATATATATCCCCAGATACTTGTTAGACAATGGTGCCTCGCAAAAAGTAACTGGAACATTAAAGGATGTTAATGGTGAAAAGGTGTATAGTGTTGAAGGATCTTATTCATATGATTTAGAAGATGGAGAAACTTTGACTGTCAAATATATTGCAGATGAAAATGGATTCCGAATTTTGCCTGGTATGTGTTATTGAAAACTTTTAATTATATTTTAATTAGTACCCAAATATAAAGCAACAAATATCTTTTCAGTTGAGGAAACAACTGGTCCTCAGCTTGGTATGTTTGGTATGTTAATTTGAAATTTTTTAACTATTTTAATTAGTTCCGAATTATAAAGCAACAAATATCTTTTCAGATCAGGAAGTAAGCTTACCAGGCAGTTATGCAATTAATCCAAAAGCTATAGCAAGTATATTAGGATAATAGAATTGTGTAATGAAAGATGAAAATATTTAAATAAAAATTTTAAGTGATTTTATTTATTTTCTTGGGGGTTAGCGATTGTTATATCAATGGACGTCACATGGTAGCTTATTTATGGGTTGAAGGATAATGAAGTTTTTATTATTTTTAAAACATAAATTTATATTATTATGTACTTACATGCTATATCTGTAGCTCATATATACTCCAACTGGCTGGCTTTACTGTAAAAAAAAAAACAAGAACAATAAATTTTTAGGGATTTTAGATATTCATAGAAATTTCATTTTAGAACAAAAAAAAACATTTTAAAAATCAATTGAATCAAGAGTCTCTAAAATTTGAGAGATATTTAGAAAATGTCAATTTGTGTCACTCAGGATGATAAGGGGGAGTAATAGTGTCCAGTGGTTTTTTTTTCTTTTTTTTTCATGTCAGGGGGACGAAAAATCCTAACCATGGATACCAAGGCGGACCATTGTGGTTGTGTTAACTTATTTAGTATAGGAGAAGCTATAAAGTTAGAAAAGTTAGTCGAAAAAAATAGATAGAAGGAAAAGCGTAGGATCGTGTCCAGGTTGATACGCTGTCCATTGATACGTAAACTGGTCAGCTCAAGATCGTATATATATGTTACAGTCAAAACAAGAAATTCGTCAAAACCCGATTTTACTAGGAAATCCTAGTTCCAACAAAGCGCTCTCGGTAATTCTAGTTTTAACTAATATAACACAGTTAAAACTAGAATTAACGGAATACAGTTGATACTACTAGTATTAACTAAAGAATATTTAGTTAATTGTGGTTGTGGCTGAATTCTCGCGTAGCTCTTAGTAAAATCTAGAACTGACTGGTTGCAATTAGTAAATTTGCGTTACAATTGAAATCTCTCGCCATTAAACCTTGATGTTTTATTGAGGATGTGGCTATTTATGCATACAGTATGTATACGCAATAGGTGAGGGGGGGGGGGGGGGGTTGGCACACGTAACCACACACGGACACACACACACACACACACACACACACACACACACACACACACACACACACACGCACACACACACACACACACACACACACACACACACACACATACACACACACACACACACATACACACGTACACACACGCACACACACCCACACACACACACACACACACACGCACACACACACACACACACACACACACACACACACACACACACACACACACGCACACCTACTTTCTCTCACACACACGCACTAACACACACACACACGCAGGCACACATACACGCGCACACACATACACGCACACACACACACATACGCGTACACATACATACACATACGTACACATACGTATACATACATACACCCCCCACCCCCACATGTGCCACACACACACATACACACATATACACACACATAAACACACACTCACACACACACAAGAAACATCAAGGTTTAATGGTGAGAGATTTCAATTATAACGCAAATTTACTAATAGCAACCAGCCAGTTCTAGATTTAACTAAGAGGCAGAGTAGCTAGGCGTAGGTAAGAGCGATGAATAGATTGTTTCAATCAAAAACAACTGCAGCATGGGTCTTTCTTGTCAGATGTTTTTTACGGGCCCAAAAATGAAATTCATTTTAAAAATAAATAAAAAGAAACTTTTTAGATTTTTGAGTATTTTAGATAAAACTATGTAATTAGCAATTTATATAAAACCAATGGGGTGCTCAGGGAAAATATTAGTTGCCATATTATAATTAGTTACAATAAAAGTTGTTGTTTAACGACCGAACACAAATTAGACTTAGATTTAATATTCCTTTTAACATATGAACAAAATTTTAAATACAACTGCAATTAAGTTACGGTGTTATCAAAGGAAGCTACCATCTACTGATGTATGTGTACATATACATACTGTACTGCCTATTTTCTTTCCCTATATTGCACACGTTTTTCGTAAAGTTGCTCTACCTAAAAAAGCCATGGAGAAAAGATATAAAAAAACAAAACTAATTGTTGTGAGCCGATACATATACATATACAACAAAAGTATAAACTACAACAATAGTATAAACTACAACGATGGGGTGGTTTTGAACCCTAAGACCTATCCAATATATACGGCCTTGGGTCACCTACTCTGATAATGAAGTGGATTCTAATTAAGCAACAGTGATTCCTTTTGTTTTTGGACACCATATAATTTTTTTTTGTTTCGGTTTTGAAAATCGAGGAAGGTTAGGTACTACGAAACTCGCAGAAAACATAAAGATGCAAATCTTTCGAAAAACTTAATTTATTCCTCAGACATTTTCACCAAGGCACTTAAATTTGGGCCTAACCTCATCTTCGCCTTTTTTAAGGTTCTGTAACCAAAGGGTGTCAAAGGGACCCTATTACAAAGCCTCCGCTGTCCGTCCGTACGCCTGTCCGTACGTCCGTCTATCTGTCTGTCAATAGGCTCTTGAATCGTAATACATGGACAGTTGAAATTTTCAAAGAGTCAGTAATACTATAGCAGCTATAACAGTAAATATTTAAAATAAGATAAAGTTAAAAATTAAAGAAGGTCCCCATAGAATAAACTTTTGTTTTTGCTCGATCTAATAAGTACACAATGATATAAAACCCTTCGACTGCGAGTCCGACTCGCACTTGGCCGTTTTTTTTATATTGTATTATATACAGGGTGTTTCCTCCATGTTGGTTTATAGAGCGGGAGGTTCACCTAAACAAACAAATAACTGTATGGCTGGGGGGGGGGGGCACATCAACCGTTTCGGAGTTACAGGGTGATTAAGAAATTATGCTACGTTTTCACAAAACACCCTGTATCTTAAATAGTACTGGGCGTACAGTCACTGTATAAAGCTGATTATATTCAGAACTTCATGGCCTTTTCAATATTCAGAACATCATGGACTTTCCAGTGACTGCTCAAACAGCTCCGTACCCCTCTTCCCGACGGAGTTACGGTTGTCTAAACTCAAAATTTCGGACTTTCTTACCATTTTTTTTAATTTGATCTTTATTTTTTGTTGCAAAAAGGTCATTAACATAATTTGTTTTTATAAAAACTATAAACTGTAGACTCTCATTTTTAATTTGACATATTACACCCTATATGTTAGCTGTAGCCGTTAAACAGTTATTAACTCATAAGCTATTCAGGTCACCAAGGGTACAAATTATCTTTGCGAATAAGTTCGAGAATAGCTTTGGAATAGGTTAAGAACTAATAACTATTTAACGGTTGCACATAGGGTGTAATACCTTTTGGCAAAAAAAAAATAGAGGTCAAAGTAAAAAAAAAGGTAAGAAAATCCGACATTTTTAGTTTAGACAACCATAACTCCATTGAGAAGAGCGGTACGGAGCTGGTTGAGCAGTAATTGGAAGACCATTAACTTCTGAATATAATCAGCTTTATACAGATGGTCACTGTACTGTCACTGTACGCCCTGTAATTTTTAAGATACAGGGTGTTTTGTGAAAACCTAGCATAATTTATTAATCAACTTGTAACTCCGAAACGGTTGATATGACACCCCCCCTGCCATACAATTTTCTTTTTGTATAGGTGAGTACTATCACCATCCGCTCTATAGACCACCATTGAGGAAACACCCTCTGTATATTAAGTATATTACCTTATTTGCGTGGAGATCTTATTCGGAGAAACTAAAAAACAACAAAAGCGATCAGCACATTCAAAAAAATATATAAAACTTTACCGAAATAAATCCAAATATTTTTTTTTTTAAAAATCTATAATTCCACGCTTTTATCAATTAATTTAAACTTTTTTTTTCAAGTAAACTCGCAATAGGCATCTACTTTCTTCGATCGAGAACAAGTGACCATCTTAATTTAAAAAAAAACTGTCCAACCCGATTCATCTACAACTTTTGAACGCGTAATTCTTTTTTACATTTAAAAGGACTGTTAACATTTTGGAAGAAAAAAAAAATATCCTTTGTGTAAAAATTTAAAACGACTGTTAACATTTTGGAAGAAAAAAAAAATATCCTTTGTGTAAAAATTTAAAAGGAAACACAAATGATGTTTTATTTTCAAGAGACTTTACCTTTGGAGTTCTGTAACTGAAGCATTTCGCCATAAATCGAAACATGTTAGATATCTTTGTAAAAGATGGAAGGTCTTAATTCTATTTGGAACAAAAGCTTCAATTTTATTCTGCAATATCCTTGAATGGATCTATGAAGGAGTATTTAAATCTCTACACTTCCTTTGAAAACCGAAAAATTTCAAACGTAATTTTGAGAGGAAAAAGTGATTTTAGAAGAAGGAATCTGGCGTAAAAGTTTGAACCAGATATTCCAAGGATTGGCATACTCTTATTTACCGAGCACCATGTATATATTTACAAGAAACTTCTTTGCATGAATTATATACATTTTACGAAACAAATAGAAATAAATTATATAAATTTATCGAAAAACGTCTTAAAGGCAATATATGCATTTTCAGGACTAAAGGAAAATTGAACACAAATTAATTAATTAACATTTATTTTATGGAATTCTTCAGAACACCTACGAAGGGTCCAGCAGTAGTTAACGAGCATCTATGGCATCCAGTTCCCTTGATAGTTTCTTTTCTTTAAAGGTGCAATGCTTTCGTGAAACTTTTCAATATTCTCGTCGAGGCTATATAAAGGGTTGCAAAAATAAAATGATTGTATGCTGTACTATGAGAGTGTTCATAACAAAGCTGTTGGCAACGCGCGATGTGGCGAGACACTTCGTGGTATCTTACTAGAGAATGATAGCCGGCTGATTCTTATATATTTTTTCTTTAATATAACTGAACAATTCTTTACTCATTCTCATTTCCTGGAAGAATCTATGAGGATCAGTATGTAAATCTTCATAAATGTTAATAATGGAATTCTCCAAATTCTAATCGCTTGTTATTGTGAAAATTTCCAACTGCTTGGAAACTAGCTCACGTTCAGCCTATTCCCAAGAAAGGAGAGGGTAGCGATCCCTCAAATTATCGACCAATTGCAATCACTTCGATTCTTTCAAAGGTTTTTGAATGTGTCATTAACTCCAAATTAATGAAGTATCTGGAAACCAATCAGCTCATCAACGATCGCCAATACGGCTTCCGGCACGGTCACTCATCTGGAGACTTGCTGACTTTTCTTACGGAACGTTGGAATCGTAGTCTTCACAATTTTGGTGAGTCCAAAATCGTTGCTCTAGATATTTCAAAGGCCTTTGATAGAGTCTGGCATCCAGCCCTTTTAGCCAAACTCAAAGCACTTGGTCTTTCCCCTCCTCTTCTATTATGGATTGAAAGTTTTTTATCTAGTCGCCAAATACGTGTTGTATTAGATGTCGTTATATCTGAACCTCATCCTATTAATGCCGGTGTCCCCCAGAGCTCTGTTATTTCTCCGACTCTATTTCTAATCTTCATTAATGATCATTAATGATCTGCTTTCCCTTACTTTCAATCCTATCCATAGCTTTGCTGATGACAGTACCCTTGATTTCGCATACTCCTTTGACACCCTTGCGGATTCCAGAGGGAACGCCACATGTGTTAAACGAGACTGCATGATTAGATCATTGAATAACGATCTTGACAATATTCTCGCTTGGGGAAAAGTGAATCGCGTCGAATTCAATGCATCTAAGACCCAAAGCTGTCTCATCTCATTAAAACAAGACCATCACTTAACCACTTTCGTTTCGTTTGATGGAGCACTAATTTCTGATTCACCGTCACTAAGAATTCTTGGCATTAATATTTCCAGTAAGTTAAGCTGGACAGATCAAATCTTCTCGGTTGCCAAAGAAGCATCAAAATGTCTTGGCTTTTTGAAAAGGTGTAAGAAATATTTCAGTCCATCAAATATAGCGCTCCTGTACAAGTCCTACATCAGACCTAGAATGGAATACAATTCCCATATCTGGGCCGGGGCTGGTCGCACAGCCTTAGCTTCATTGGATATTGTCCAAAAGAGAGCCTGCAATGTTGGATGCCTTTCGCTCCTTTATCGCTATATGCATGGTCAATGTTCTGATGAAATATCTAGTCTGATCCCTTGTAGAATAGTTCCTGCACGCAATACTCGCGCTGCATCCCGCGCTCATCCTTTTACCCTTCAAATTACCTTCGGCCGTACACTAAAATTTCGTGATGCTTTTTTATCCCGAACAGTGCGAATGTGAAACAGCTTACCATCTTCTGTTTTTCCTCCGGCATACAATCTGCGGAAGTTTAAGGGCGACATACATTGGCACCTCCGCCTCTCTACTAATATCCCCTAATCCTTTCCCTAGCTCCTTCCTGCCACGCTGTGCTTTGCATCATAGGGTATCCCCTGAGCTTGGCTTAATAATATAAAAAAAAAACCTCATATACAAGTAAAACTGCAGAAAAGGCTGGACAAACAGAAAATGATTAATTTTATATTCTTACAATGGAAATTTTGTCAATTTTTTTTTTGTTTAGTTTATGTTGAAATTTTTGGTTAATATAATCGAAGGTTTCTATACTCATTCTCATATGAGCCGGTGAGAACTATAGTGGCGTAAGTAAAAAATTGTCAAAATTGAGTTAATATCAAATTCTTACTTCTTAACCATCACCCTGTTAAGAACCATAGTGAAGTTAGTCAAAAGTTACAGTTACAGCTACTGATGGCAGTGAGTCATTATCATTGTTAACAAAAGCCGATCATACTTTAGAATGAAACTGACGTAAGTCAATTGATAAACTTGTTTACTTCCTTACGGGTCTGCTTGTGTTGTGTCCATCAGTACCGACTTTTTTCAAGTAGTCATATTTTTTTTGTAAATAACGGGATTGAAATAAATTTATCAGGAAAGCTGGGATTAATATCATGAAAAAAATTAACATAATAACTAACACAGTATTGCAATTCGAAGCTTTTACCAGTGCATCTATTCTTCATCAACAATGAATCATCGAAGACTTTATAAAAGGATCGTGGTTAATTATAGCGAATCAGATTCCGAAACTTGTAATTAAGCTGTCTGCGATTTTAATTCTCCCTGTTTTATGTGAAAGTAAAGATACATCATTTGCAATGTTTAGAAGAATAATTTCTGATTCATCAGAAAGTGAATCCGCTGAGTTCATTGGACCTTTAAATAAAAATATAAGTAGAAAAATAGAAAAGAAGACCGGAAACCCATAAAAAAAAATATCGAAGAAATTGAGAAATTCAGGCCAGAAAATACGTAAACGTAAGGGGACATATTGTTAATGAAAAATCATTTTCAAATACTAGTTGTGGATGTAAAAATAAGTCTGCTGAAAAAATAACATCCGATGATCGGCAAGCAATATTTGATTCGTTTTGGTAAATGCAAGATTTTCGTAGACAAAACACATTTATTTGTGGAATAATTCCAAGGAAGGACATCCTATAAAGAAGGCCTCAGAAAACAGGAGTAATTTTAAGAGTTGATTCTAATAAATACTAACTCAAATCAAACCAGGTTCTGTCTGTCTCTGAAAATCGCAAAAATAATGTTTGTCAGTATATTTTATCATTTGCGTTTTATCAGAGCCATTACACAAGAAACCAAAGGCCTTGCAGAGCTGAGAGGGGGCCCAGGCCAATAAAAAATATGGGGCCTCTTGTTTGAGTAAAAAAAAACAAATTTACATAGTTCTTTTATTATTTTTAATTTATTTAAAAAGTATGAAATTAATAATTAAATTACAAATAAGCTTTTCGAGCTTTAGTTGTAGCAAAATCTTTTATAATAGTTGAAAAATCAATATTTCGTGCAATATCTGAATTTATATGTAAAATTGATAGCCCATTCAACCGTTCTTGGCTCATTGCAGATCTGTTAAAATTTTTAACCCTTTTCAACACACTGAAACTGCGTTCCGCTGAAGCAACGGAGGCAGGTAGACTTAAAAATATTCTTAAAGCTGTTGATATATTTGGAAACAATCCAATTAGGTTTTTTTCTAAAATGTTTAGCAACAACTTAGCTGGAGATGATTCTATATCAAAGTGTACTTCAAAAATATTTTTTAAAAATATCATTTCATCACATATTTCATTTGAAATTTCCTTTGGATATTTTAAGTGCATATTTTTTGCTCTCGATTTTATTTCCTCATCTGATGAAGTTTGAAAAGTCCAAAGGAATCCAAAAGTCTGGCAAATTTTGCGTAAAGACTCAAAGCGACGTGTCAAGCCTGAAATAACCGAATCAATAATGTATATAAAAACATTAACTCTATAATGTTCTTCAGCATCAAACTGTGACCTAATATGACGAGTTAATTGAAAATCAGTTGAAATTTTGGAAAGTACGGTAATCTCTTTTGAACTTAAGAGTAATCTGCCCCACTCTTCACGCATTATCTTCATCCTTGCAATAATATTGTTAATATTTTCCATTTCGACGTCAAGTGTTGCATTGCGTGCTTCAATAATTAAATTAGTTTGTTGCAATAACGTTAATATTTCAAGCCATATTGTTGTCAACACAATGCATTCGAATGTATCCAAATATTGAAAAATTGACTGAAGTTCGGTACGTGCGTGCGGTGGAAGGTTTAGTGACTTACACTCCTCTAAAGCAGCCAGAATATTTGACTGATTATTGTAAATTGGTTTAACAGCATCAATTCGAGCAGACCATCTTGTCTTTGATATTGTATGAAGTGACACAGCTAAATATTTCTTTAAAATCTCCCACTTTCTAGGACTGCTGCTAAAAAAATTATACATCTGTTGAATTCTCCCAAAATATGTAACTGCTTCTTTACATGATTCAGCAGAGTCAACTCCAACAAGATTAAGAGTATGATTTCCACAACTGGAAAAAATGCAATTCGGATTACGCTCAAGCAGCACTGCTTGCACACCGTTATACTGTCCTGCCATATTAGCACCATTTTCATATGCTTGCCCAAAGCATAAATTAAAATCAAGGCCAAAATTTTCAAGAATTTCAATAATTCCTCTTTTTTGTGTAAATGAATCAAATGTAATAAATCTTTCCTCAATTGAATACGATGCATTATTTATTATTTTTACATAACGAATTACAAGACACGTTTGTTCTTGGTGTGAGCTGTCTGGTGTCGCATCCACAATAATGGAAAAATATTTAGAATTAAGAATTTCTTCAATAATTTTTCTTTGCACAAATTTTCCACAAATCTGAATGAATTCATTTTGAATTCTTGATGATAAATAATGAACTTGAAGACGTTTGTGCTTGTCTTGTGACTCACGAACACTTTTTACATGTTCGTATAAAACTGGATCATACTTACTGAGCAATTCTATGATACCTAAGAAGTTTCCATTCCGCGAATTTCCAATATTCTCATTAGAACCAAATAATGCCAAACCACGCTCACTTAGGAAAAATATAACATCCAAAATTCTATGAAGAACTTTCTGCCAATTACTTGCCTTACAGTTTATTTGTTTCAGTAGAGATGATCCTAATGAGGACTTTAATAATGCAGATCTACTTGCTGATTTCCAATGGACATAATTTTTTTTTTATGAATAATTGAATTTTCATGAGCGGGTACGCGATCTTTCAATTTCCTCCATCCTCTTAAAATATCCCATCCTGATTGGCTACCGAGAACTGATGCATCAAATTTCGTATCCTGTAGGAAGCAGGGAAAACAAAATAATGACTTTTTTGAATTGCTCCAACATAGCCAATCTCTGTTGCAAATTTCTCCATTGGCTAAAACCTTCTTCGTCAGACGATATGGAAATTTATTGTTTTCAGCATCATTTGGGATGTTTTCAGGTATTTTAAAATGTTCAATTTTCAAAAAATCTTCCATTTGCATTATATTTTTCTTGTTAAGTAAGGCGACGTCATCGTTGAAAACAGATATTGAAGTTGTTGCTTCAATTCCTTGAATATTGGGTAGATTAGATGACACGTAATTTTCTTCCATGTTTGCATCATCAACAATTATCTGTAATGGTGACAAAGAATCTTCTATTTGTTCTGAAGTTATATTTTCAACCACCGAAATTTGAGCATCAACATCCGCAATAACATTTGCCATTTGTGAAATAGCATGAGTAGTTTCATTTTCAGGATTGACTGTTTGATTGATAATCTGTTCAGGGATGTTTTTTTTATTAAAGAATTTCGTTAATCGTGGCAGACTTTGCTCGGATATGTTCTTTTCATTATATTCCTAAAATTAATTACTTATGAATTAAATAGAACTATTTTTAATATTAACTCCATTTAAACTTACAGATTACAAATATCACTAAACAATAAAAAAACACTAATTTTATAATCACTAAAATTTATAGTACGGAACCAAAAGCTATACTCAATAGGAAAATTAAAACTGTACTGAATAGGAAATATAGTTAAATTTTTAATAATTGAAAATTAAATATTCTTTTTTATGCAATGAATTTTTCAGAGTTCAACATATTCTTTTTTATGCAATTGGCCTACTACGTTAAAATTTTTTGAATTTTTCAGAGTTCAACATATTCTTTTTTATGCAATTGGCCTACTATGTACGTAAAAAATTTTTATACATACATATAACAATAACTTGAAAATTTTACTATAACTTTTGTATCGTTATATTTTATAAATCTTTGGTTAAAATAAAATACTCAAAATAATATTTCAACTTAATTTTTCCGCACCTACTGTGACCAAATTAGGAAATAAATAGAGGCCCTTTCACAACTCGGGGCCTGAGCCAAATGGCCCTCATGGCCCACCCTCTGTTATGGCCTGTAAGAAACCATAATGAATACAGAAAATATTTGAGCGGTTCATTAAATATTATGTTGATGTATAGACTTAACGTAGAAAAATGTACTAAAGAAGAGAAAGCTCCAGTGATAGAGCATTTAAATCGGTATATTCTCAATACGATATTTAATTTACACTTCTACATATCCATAAAGGATACCTGTAAAAACTGTGACATTTACAAAAATTAAGATAAGTAATCCTGACATAAGCACTCAGGCAAAAATACAACTTTAAAATGAACACGAAATAAATTTGCAGAAACCAGAATTAGCAAGGAGTTTTATGAAAATTGATTTTGAATATGCACAAAAAAAAATCTGAACCGTATGTTTGCAGTATGGACTTAAAAAAGGCCTTGTCATTTCCTGTTATCACAGTGTCCGACGCTTCTAACAAAACGAAATTTATATTGCTATAACTTAGGAGTGAGACAACTTACAACTAGATGTGCAAACCTCCATATACATAAACCCGGAACACTTTTTGAAAGCTCTTTAACTTTTTATTCAACCAAAAAAAGCTATCATTGCGACGAATTTATGTGGCATAATACAGCAAGAGAGAGAGAGAGAGAATGTGTAGAGCTTTCTGTTAGAGGCCCATTAGCTCGTTTTAGTTGGACCGCGTTTTTGTGAGGTTTTACACATCTAGATGTAAGTTGTCTCAGGCATTACCATGCAACAGATACTGCCACCTTTTACAATTAGAATGAGACTACATATAGTCTCCAGTATAGTGCTCAGGAGATATCTTCTTGTCTCATTAAACATTTAAAGCTTCAAGTAAATGGTAGAAAAAATCAGTGATAATCTACAGCGACGCATGCACGAAACAAAACAGGGATATAAAATTGGCCTTAGAACTCATTATCTTTCTTCAAAGTAATGAAACGACCATCGAGAGAAAATTGAACAAACATTTTTGGTATCCGGCCATTCATTTCTGCCCAATGATTTTGATTTTGGATCAGTAGAAGTACAAGCTAAAGCAAATGTTATCTATGTTCCTGAAGAGTGGTATGATATCATGAGATCTGCAAGATGAAAAAAAGAATGGGGTTTGTGTAGTGAATTCTGATGAGTTTTTTTTTCTACTGAAATATTGGAAAAATATATAACAACGGAAAATGACCAAGGAAAAAGATCCAGTGAATTGGCTGAAAATACAATGGTTATGCTATGAAAAATGCCACCCATATGAAATTCTTTTCAAGAAGTCATTACAGCATGAATTACAACATTCAAAATATTAGACCTGCAGGAAGAAAAGGTAGGCCAGTACTTCTTCAAAACATTACCAGGAAATTATTATACCCAAGGAAAATGTCTGTTAGCGAGCTGAAGAAACAGGACATGATTGATCTTCTACCGTTTAAACCAGCAATACATCACAGATTTTTCCAAAATCTGGTTACTACTGGTGTTCAGGAGGATATTGGACCTTTGCAGCCTTTTAGTGAAGAGATGCACAGTGATGAAGACTAACTTTTTTTACAGATTTTTATTACGGACTGTCTTTTGGTTTTTTACATTTTATTATTATTGTCATTCACCTTCCTTATTGATTTTATTTAGCAGATGTTTTTTTTTTATTTAGAATCATGCCCCTTCGAACTCACAAGGATGTGTATTTTATTTCTTTATTGCACTTATGTATATGAAATGTTTCATGTTTCATTAAGAAATATTTGAAATAAAATTTAAAAACTGTGCGATATTAAGTCTTTGAATTTCATGAAACCTGGTCTTGACTGAGAATGATAGTGGTGTAAGTAAAGTTAAGTCTTCCTAAAAGTTATTTTTATGATAGAAAAATAAAATAAAACTTATATTATAAAATTTTGAAGCAATTTGGTCTGGAATAAGGAAATTAATTTTTTATATCTGTTAAGCTGATTTTTTTATGGACCAAAATGCGGAAGATCAATGTCAACAGAATACTGTCAAAGATTTTTGATAATCAGTTGTTTACTGATTTTCCAATCTTGAGTGTTGGGAAATTAGTTGTCGACACCAATTGTTTACGCAATCTGTAATCTTGAGAGTGAGATAGTTAGTTGAAGTTACCAATAATTACCAATTGGACAAGCGGTTTATTGGGTCTTTTATCGGGAGTGGGAGAGTGGAGGTAGGTAGTGTAACTGCTGTCTCCGCGTAAGTAAATTAGTGTAAATTGACTGTCCCTATGGCAGTTAGCGGGGATGACGAAGTTTCGTTTCCTGTCGGTAATGGAGATGATGGACTACCCCCCTGGCAGCTGAAAATGAGTTGTACTTGAGGAGGATAACTATTCGGACGAGCAGTCTTGTGATAGGGTCTTTTTGTCCCTATGACAGAGGGGGAAAAGAAGTCTGTGAAGCGCAATGCTGAACAAGGTGAAAGCTTTATAAGAGGAAAGCATGCCTACTTGATGGAAGAAATTTGTTGGTTTGTTGTTTAGTTGTGCTGTAGATCGCTTTGGCATCTCCCACGAGAGTACGTAGTATGGGGGAAAGATACCATATGCACGAATTGGTACTTTCCACGGCGAGTTAACTATACCTTAGTGAAATAAAAATTGAGATTTTTGGCTCTGCAGAGAATTTAAGTCCTCATTATAGTCAGAATAATAAAATCTCAGGCAGACATAGCCCCTTGGGCAGAGGGCGAAAGGATGTCTTAGTTAATGAATGAGTTGATGAATAACGGAAATCGAGTATGTATGTTGGCTGCTTATGTGGTTAGTATGCATGGTCAGCTATAAAATCCAAATGGTGAACCTCGAAGCCTATCCAGACTTGAATAAGGGCATATCTTAACCTTCACGTGGTCTCCCCTGACAGCGCCCATAAGCGTTGCATTACCTGTATAGGCCAAGTATATTTCTTTTAGTCGTTGCAAATAAGATCTAGACCCGAACGGACTTACCAGTCCCGTTACAAAAAGGATATCTTGCATGGTGATAGCCACTAGGAGTATTCATGGTATGTTGATCATGCTTTACAAAAGCCATACCAAATGGGTAGTCCGACATTGGCTAACTTGGTACCACTGGGTTGAGGAGCCCCGAATATTGGATTTATTCACCTCAACTTGGGATGGCCCCTTTATGGGAGCATCGTGGTGTCTGTGGTGAAGGGTGCCGTGACCATAGATCGGCAGAGATTGGATAGATCTCGCTTCTACCAGTAAGTTGATGTCATGTCATGCTCTATTGGCATACTGGAACTCGTTGTTACGCACATGAGGACGTTGATTGACGATAACAATCCGCGCATGAAGAATGCCGTGAGATTAAGCCATACTTGGCCCGGTTCTTTCTGGGAAGTCTCCAGTTCGATCTTACGATACGGCTGAAAGAATAAGAGGCATATGGGATGTGCATAAAGAATTAAAAGACGTCTGTGTTTTGTTCTAATGGTTCGTTATATATATTTTTAAACATTTTCTCCTTTTTTAATACTACCCTGAAGTTAGCTGGCACAAGATTGTAAAACAAAAACAAAAACTATTTTTTTACTACGTTATAAAAAAAAACAAAGCCTATCTAGCTACGGTTGTCTGCATTCATCAAGGTATTACTAGCCCGAATTTAGAAAAGTGATTTACCAGGTTTATATAATGTCTTGACCGAAGTTTGGAAATAATGGAAACAGATCAGTCGCGTCGCCACAGGTTTATCCTTTCCGGGCTAGGCATTTTAGTCATCGACCAACCATCTTTTTTTTCCAAGTAGAGCAGAAAAAATTAATTGTAGCAACATAAGCCGTTAAAATGTCAAGGACTTTTCACGTGTTTTTTACTTGCTCCTCCCTTTCTAGCTAGATTCACATTTCTAGACTGAAAATTAACCTTTTTCACTTTTCGTATAACATAAAATTTAAGTAATTTTGAATGCGTAATTTCTTTTTGTTTTTTTTTTTTCATTTTAAAGGACTGTTTTGTATTTTGGAAGAAAAAAATATATTCTCGGTGTAAAAATTTGTAAAATTTGTATGATTTTTTCTTTTCAAGTACTAAGATTCGATGACGAAGCATTTGACAATAAATCATATTAGATATATTTACAAAGGATGAAAGATCTTCTTTGGAACAACTATTTCGGTTTGATCCTGCGATATCCTTGAAAGGACTTATGAAAATGTATATTTAAGTGTCTACACTTCCGTTGAAAAGCGAAAAATTTTCAACATCAGTACACTTACTACCTCTTACAATGTAGCACGCCTCATTAAGATATGCTGATAATCAACACATCAGTATATCAGCATTTTCACTGGCCTGCTGGTCTGGCACTTGCCTTAGGAGCTTGACTGATGATTCGACATTCGTTGGAAAGCTCAGAAGGACTATCATCTGTGCTGAAAATGTTGTATAACAAGGAATGTACCGGATTCTTTTGCAAAACCAACATATTGTTACGAGCGTGGCCTTAATTCGTTATTCAAACACAATATATCAATTATTAGTCCTTTCCTTATTTAACTTTACTGTTTGCTTTTTTAACATACACAAACAATTTATTAAGGCTGAATAATTTTGCAAGAATTTTGTTCCCCCTTTTTATTATTCACAACTTTTATGATATTGATTTGAAACTTTGGGCAAAATATTAGGAAAACTTCAGTTCAAATGCTACTGGGCTTAGATTTTTGAATAAGATGTTGGGTTTTTTTTTTTTAATCAAAAATATCAAAAAACCGAGTTATTCCGCACACTTAATTATTTGTTATAACACATTTCTTTTAAATCTGATTTTATCAAAAATTTGTACATTGTACACAATCAATATTCAACTTCAATTTGCAAATTTTATTTTATTACTATACCTACACAATATTACGTCATAGTCTCATTTAATAGACTAATAATAAAGGTTCCAGTAGAGATTATGTTAAAAATGACATACTAGCCATATATCACTTTTGATTGGCAATATAGCAATAAAAAAGCCCACTTAAAGGTATTTTGCAAAATAGATTCAGTTTTATACAAAAGAAATATATAAAACTGAATTCATATCAGAATGTAATTTTTTATTGATAAATAAAAAAATTTAAATGCTAAAGTGCACTGAGGGCCTTGTCGGAATCTAAGGCTTCGTCTTCCATTTCGACAACTAGAGACGTTACTCAACACGTTCAGTTATTATAAGAATGAGACGAAGACGAAGTTAACCTATCTGAACTCGTTTTCTTATCTTAATTTCGCACCAGCAAGCAAACATAACCTCACAATATTGTCTATTTGAATAAGTTAGCTAGCCAGGTGAGCCAGCAATGTCTCGCTCAAATAATAAAATTGACGATGCCTAGACTTGATGACGTAATTAAAGGGTAAGCTAGCAATGGCTTGCTCTAATATAATATCAACGATGCCTCGAGAATACAAGGTAGTCTGTGTACGAACCGCGTTCCACCATTAGTGGACGAAATTACGTCACAGCACATTTAATGAGAATACCTTGTATTCTCTGTACCGGACCTCTACCTGATGTAAGGAAACTCTCAATTTTTTCTAAAAAATTTACAAGAAATGTAATTGAACATAAAAAACATCGAAAATGTTCAGTTTAAAACGTGTTTTAAATGCATCTTCCAAATTGTTTCATTTTTGCTATATTTCCTTGTGTGTGTTCGTTCTTGTTAACGTGAACATTTGTTGAAAATGCTAACAAGTTGTAGTAGGTATCTACAATTTGATTATACTTCGATTAAAGGAGCACTAATTGAACAGGGATTTTATTTGTTAACACAGTTGTTGTTGTTATTTTGCTTATTTGGTTAAATGGTTCTGTAGTTGCGGACTTCAGTTTAGTATCAAACAGTTAGAAGTGCAGTCATAAAATAAATCGTCGCATCGTTTAAAGTGATTTTGTCGCGCATAGTAAGTCCTAGATTTATTTAAATCATTAACACATGAATTTAAACTTTAATCAAATAAATTTAAACCTTGATTAAATGATTTTAAACCCTTAACAAATATATTTAAACCGTTAACGAATGAGTTTCAACTGTTAACAAAAAGACCTAAACCTTTAGCAAACATATTTAAACTATTAACAAATTAAATCTTCGTTGAAAAGCAAACACAAGCACTAGTGCAACTCCTTTTTTGTTGAGTTATAAAAAATGCAAAGAACTGTCAAAGCATGTGCCGCAGATCTTTCGACAAACTAATAACATACAAACAAGACTGCTTCGACCTGATGTAGGGATGGCCTCAATTTTTTCATAAAAATTTACTGGAAATTGTTTCCTTAGAATTTTTATGCATTACTGGAGATGACAATGGATGCTTGGGCGGACCTCTAGTAGTTTTTATGAGTGCAGCAATGAGAAGTGAAAGATTTACTCTACGTTCAGCGCCGAAAACTATAAAAAACTATAACTGATTATTATACATATTATAATTATCAAGAGGTATTTATTTATTAACTGATTAACTGAACTCTATAAATTTCATTATATTACTGCCAACGTATAAAGATTCTAAAAAGTACTTTAAAAAGTTCTTCAAAAAGTACTCAGTACTTTTTATAGACTTATTACTTAGTTACAAGTACTTTTCATACAGGCGGTACTTGTACTTACGCTGAAGTACTCAGGCCTTCGGTACTTGTACTTAAGTACTTTTTCTTTGGTACTTGTCCAGATCTGATCCCATACACATTTATATTTCTTATGAATTGTCTCTGTGAGTTCTGTGCTCAAGCGAAGGGGGTTGCCGGCTGTAAAAGGTAACTCAACTTCTAAAAATCAAATATAAAAATTTGTTATTCAATATATATGCTTAAAACTATATCTTAAATTCAATTCAGTTCTTTAAAATATCATAACCTACTACAAACTAATTCAACTAACTACAATTAAATTCAAATAATTAAAAAAAAAATCAATTCAATCTAGTGCCGTCACTGTGTGATTTGGTTCCTTTTATTTCTGTAAGAAAAGCAGAGAATTCACAATTAACTGCATGAATTAATTCAAAAACAGAATAGAATTTTGTTTTAAGTATGCTGCTACGTGTGGGTCGTACTGCAGTGTGTAAAGCTGCATTGTTAAAGTAGAATTAAATTTCTGCAGCAGGAGTAAATTTCTGCAGCAGGAGTAAGTTCCTGCTCAGGTGTAAGATGAAAATGAAGTATAAGTAAATTCTTGCAGCAAGAGTATATTCCTGCTTAGATGTTGGATGGAAGTAAAGCAGAAGTAAATTTTTGTAGCAGGAGTCAATTGTTGTTTAAATGGAGGATAAGGTGAAGCAGTAGTAAATTTCTACAGGAAGAGTAAGTTCTTACTTAGATGAAGGATTAAGCAGAAGTAAATTTATTGCTACACATTTACTTTAACACGAGAATGAAGATTGAGATAATTTTATAAAAATAAATTTGTAAACTTCTATGTTGATAGAAAATGAATGATTCAATAATGTTAATTCTTAAAAGCTTCTCGTGGTGACGACACGATCCAGTAGTCTAGGCAAATTTTCGGTTTTGCTTATATATATGTAATTTTAAATAGTAACCTGGTAGACATATAATGATGAGCTCATCAATGAGCTCCTCATGAGCAATCAGATGAACGTACTAATGAAATTTTTTCGCGTTTGAATCGAAACCGGGAAAAGAATCATTTATTTAGTTATTTACAGATAGTGTGCATGAGAATTGCATATCTTTCAATTTTTACAATATTAGATGTATGTCAATGCGGGTCTCGATGAGCTTATTAATGAACATTGTAATGAGTGTCTTGATGAGTTTATTAATGAGCATAGCAATTAGTGTCACGATGAGCTTATCAATGAGCATGTCAATGAGTTTCATGATGAGTTCATAAATGAGAATCTGATTTTACGATTGATTTCATATATTTTTTCCGAATTCAAACTTCGGTTGCAAATCAAACTCTGAGACACTGAAGCGTAAGGATTTTGACATAACGTCTTGTTCAGCATATGGAAGACAGTCTTTTCGGGGAAACAAATCAAAAAATTTATTTAAAATAAATAATTTAAAAACTTAAATAAATAAATCGTAAAAATCAATTCAAATTTTCCTAGAAATGTCATCTGGCACGGTGATGACAAGAATAAAGATTTATTTATTGCTGGTTTAGTATATAGAGAGCCGTTTCATGATATCCAATGATCCGTTCGGTGAGATTTACTGAATCCTCATCAGACGGCTCATCGGGACTAAATTTTCTATATATTTCTTCATGAATTGCAAACACCTTGATGCTTTTCAGTCAAAATAGTGTTGGTTTACATAAGAAATGCCCCTTGCGGGACATAAGATAAGGTAAAACTGTGAGAAATTTCTACTAGGGTATACTTTATAAGTAATATTAGTAGGCATTGCTAATGTGATTAAAACTGAAGCTCACGCTACTACTATATAGTCAAAATCTTGGAAGCTCGGAATCGAGAGCTTTATTTTCTGTCATTCAGCCTTAAATCAATTCTGTATAGTTACCGCTAGTACTGTACTTCTAATTGTCACAATCCAAACATTGAATAAATGACTAAAAAGGAAACGGAATATCGGCTGAAAACCTAAGCCACTCAGAGAAATGTATTAGTATGCTGTGTTTGTATTTGTTTCGTCACGGCAGTAGTGAAACAGTGAAATTTTGAAGGGGGACATTTTTATACCCTAGATGAAATCTAAGGGGTATACTAAGTTTGTCATTCCGTTTGTAACACCTCGAAATAATGATGGTAGAGCAAAATGGATTGGACACCCATTCATATTATTAAAAGTTGTTTTGATTTTTGCATGTCCGTCCGTGCGCACGATAACTCGAGAACGCGTATACTTAGAGAGCTGCAATTTTGTACATGGACTTTAAAAAAAAAGTAAAATTAAGTTCGAAAATGATACAAATCGGGCAACTCCTTCGTAGGGTTGCCATATAAAAATTTCGTTTTCCGCTATATATTTGGACACTGCCTGAGAACACGTCGACGTAGTGAGCTGAAATTTCGTAGATGATGTTTTTACTACATTAGCAATTAAATTGTCTGAAATGGACTAAATCGGGCAACTCTTTCTTGGTGTTGCCATATAAAAATTTAGGTTTTTTACGTATACTTTGAAAACGATAAGTCCAAGACATTTTTATTGTACTAAAAACCTCTGCAGAATACGAAATTCTATAAAATTGATTATAATCATTTTTTCTGTGCGACAAACCGTTCTAGAAATATATCCGAAAAACAACTTCAAAATCAAACTTGAATAGATCGGTGACCATTCGAAAATTAATACGGGCATTCATCTAGGGTATCATAAGAATTGGTCTTAGACCAATTCTAGCTTTTTTACTTGTTTATAATCCAAATTACTATGTAAAATTAAAAATATTTTTTGCGCCCCCTTCTTTTCAGATAATATTTCTTAGCGTTGCCTATGATAATTTTTAGGGACATTGTCACCATTCAATTGTAACCAAACAAACCGCCATCGGAAAATGTTGAATTTTTTGCCATGGCTGTTTATATTTATAAATATTTCACTTTTATATTACTTAAAACACTATAATTAATTAGCAAAACTATTAGACTTGCTTGAAAAATTCTTTCCCACGACACAAACTCCGGTTGTTTCTGCTGTACAGCACAGCGCAGTTTAACACCATAATTGCAAGACTCCGGAGTGTCGATTACGTAAAATGGCGTTCACAAAACAATATATAATTTTGATATTTCACTGCTATTAAGTCAAAAGAACTGTTAATTAGGTAATTTATCACAAAATCTCTAAATTAAAACCGAACTTTCATTTCATGAAATCTGAAATGTCAGAAATCAAGCAGAATTTTCAAATAAGTGACCAGCCCTCTTGTCATTTCTCCCCTCGCTCCTTGGGTTTGACAGTCATTGAATTGCCTAATCACGTAAACTGTATTCGCACGAAACACCTCTTCCTTATTAGTTATTCAATGGGCGTGTTCAGCACAGCTCAACGGTTGACACTAATCACAAAACATGTTGAGTGTGCTGGAAGTCAACCGTTGAGTTTCATCTGAACGTTTTGCTGACTGTAATCTGTTGCTGTCAAGTTTGGCTATATTGTTTTGAGCTTTTTGTTAGTAAAATGTCATATTATATTTATTTGACAGAAGATTTGACCGCGCTTACAAATTAAGCGTAAATAATCGCCGCTGCCTACTATACTCAACAGTTGAGAGTCAGCGGAAGGACAGCGATTAGACTGAACGCCACCGCTTAGTCAGCAACTCAACAGTTGAGCTGAGCTGAACACACCCAATGAATCCAAATAGTTTACTTCGTTCACTTCACTGTCTAAAATAAAACTCACCTCCTGGATATGAGAAACGCCGTATTTATACTCTACAAATTATCCTCGAACCTTTCTAAATATTCCGTTATCCGAACCCAAGGTTTATTAACGGTTGATTAGCTTTGATAGAAATCAGATTATATGGTTAATTTTTTACTTTGGGGGTGTACATGCAAGTTTGTGCAAAAAACGTTTTGTCTGTGGGGCATCACTATTTGCATCTATGTGTCTTAATTATATTTTCATGCTTGTAAGAACAGGGTGTAAATTGCATTGACGACTAACTGGGATTATCCATTCTTGTGGAAATTAAAATCCAAAGAATATTCATTCTCAGAAATGGGAAAAAATCTTCAGCTTATGACGTTTTAATCGAGAAACTAAAGCAAGGAATCAATTGTTAAAATTATAAATTATAATTTATAATAAATAATAATAATAATAATAATAATAAATATATAATAAATTATAAAGAGTTAAATACAAATACAAATACAAAAGTTTATTGCCAGTATCCGTACACAAGATTACAAATCTTTTAAGTACTATAAATTTAAAATTTTAATAGTTAATTATAAATACATATGTATATCTAAACTTAATAAGAAGATTGTGTGTGAATATAAAAGGTATATGCTAATATAAAACAATTAGATTAAAAGTAATGATAGCAAGAAAGAGCAACAAAGTAAACAGTAAAACGTGAAAAATTACAAAGAAGGTAAAGCAAAGATGATTGAGCATACAAGCGGAGCATTTCGTCAAATATTAATATTGTGCAAATTGGTATTTAAAGCCTTCCTGAATGCATTGACGGAGTGCGCACCCTGAACTGACCGAGGAAGTGAGTTCCAAGCACGAATAATTCGTACAAAGTAGGAGTTCTTCATGACTAAGTGCACAAAGCGCGGGACCAAGAAACCGAGGGACCGTGAAGAGTATAATGGCTGCAAGTGACAGCTTAAGTATTCGGGCTTATTATAACATCTCAGCTTGTAGAATAGAATTAGCGCAGTTTTTAATAAAAGATCACGTAGTGAACATCCAACCAGTGTGTCTCTATGCAGTGTGACCTGATCAAATCTTCTTAATTTGTACACAAATCGGATGCAGTCGTTAAAGGCAACCTCTATCCTCCTCATACAGTTACTATCAAACGAGGGATAGATTACACTACCATACGTAAAATGAGGTAATAGTAAACTACTACGGACCAGCTTTAAGCAAATTTTGGTATCCAGAATACCAGCAGACAACCAAAGTGTGCGAAGTCCAGCATAGATCCTCCTAAGAATGACATTGACATATTCACAACATCTCATTCATGTTTCAAGCATCACTCCCAAAATTGAGGCTTTGGCCTCATACCTTAAGGTAACACCGTTCAATAACACGGGCGGAAAATCACAAGCATTCAAAGAGCTCAGAGTAAAAGCTAGACACTTAGATTTGCCAGGATTCAGCGTGAGATCATTGTCTAAGGACCAGTTGTAGACTCCCTCTAAATCCAAGTTAATACGTTCAACACAGTCATCCATTAATCCAATAGGTCTCCCAAAGTACAGCTGCACATCATCAGCATATAAATGGACTCTCACATCCTCAACATAGCAAGGTAGATCGTTAATGTATAAGCTAAACAGTAGTGGACCCAGAACAGAGCCCTGGGGCACACCGCGATTAACTATAAAAGTGTCCGAAAGATCATTGCCGACCTTTACACATTGTGGCCGATTTGTTAGGAAGCTTTCCACTAGTCGTACGGCAGAGGAAGAGAATCGAAAAAGCGAAAAGTGTTTCTCGAGTAATTTCTCATGATTGACGCAATCAAAAGCCTAGCTAAAATCTAACATCACTAATATACAGAGTTCATTTCTATCCAGCGCAGCCTTAACATCCGTAGTAATTTTCAATAGTGCGGTTTCACAGCTATGCTGTATACAAGGAAACCAGACTGAAAAGAACTAAGCATATGATTACTCTCTAGATATTCAAGTATCTGCATATACATTAGTCTTTCGAGCACTTTGGCAAGATAGCTTAAAATACTTATGGGTCTTTAGTCAGAAATATCATTCGGTCTAGAATTCTTCGCAAACGCCAAAACATTAGCACGTTTCCATGACTGGGGAAAGCAAGAGGACATGAGACATGTGTTAAAAATATGCAGAAGATATGGGCAGACGCTTGGTAGAAGATGTTTAATAAAACGAGGATACAACTTGTCTGGACCCACTGCCTCTGATTTTATCTTAGCCATAGCCAGTGTCATTTCATCCACGCTAACTGAGCGAAATGCAAAATACTGTATTTTAGAGTTTAACGACAGGATAGATAGGTCGCGAGCATGATGGGTTGGGACCATGGAATCATCAGAAGAAATAACTGAGTTACCTGGATTAGAACTAAAAAAGTTTTTGAGCTTATCTGCGCTAAAGTGGCATTAACTGTTGCTATTTTCATAGACTCTGGCGTCTTTCAGATTTTTCCACAAGATCTTAGATGGTAGATTAGGATTTAACTTTGACCCAAAATAGTGTCGCTTAGCATTACGAATAGCACAGGTAACATTATTACGAGCCTTTTTATACAATGTAAGGGATTGAATTGTTTTCAGTTTTTTTGTACTGACGTAAGAGGAAATCAAGCTCATTTATCAGAGTTCTAATCCTTCCTGAGTACCAGGGCAGACGCTATTGCTCACCTTTCTATTACGAAGAGGAACAAATTTGTCGAAAAGGTAATTTGTTAACCTGTAAAATAGCTCCAATTGCTCATCAGGCGTTGCTATCTCAAAGATCTCTGTCCACGGGAGAACTGCAGGCTCTTCAGCCAAGGCTACCAGCGGTATGCTGCTCCTGAGGTCACGAAACACAGAATTATGCTCATTTGCTGACTGCGTAAATTTCATATCAAAGCACAAGAACATGATATCGTGATCCATAGTGCTTATGGGATTGAGTTGGTTATGAAATAGAGCACGGCTAGGGTCCGATGTTAGTAAACAGTCAAGTTGAGATGGATCAGATGTGAAGAAATAAGTTGGCTCAGAGTTGACTAAATTCAAGTGAAGGGATGATAGAAATGAGAGGAAGCCACCTTAAAGAAATCGGCGAAAGCGCCATGAATGATATTAGAAAACTCAATTTATGGTACTTTGATGTTCTTATCTTTTTTTGCAAGATCTCCAGAAACATCAAAAATGAAAAGAGTCCGCCAATCAAAATTTAGAGGCAAGTTGACAATAAATGAAAATGAATCTAGTTTATTCAATTTAAATATGGCATGTTATTCTGCCCATTCCAAATCTACTTTACCATTAAAATACTTCAAGTAAATTCATATTTTAAGTCCTGTATGCACTTCAAAATTTTTTCTGTCTTCTTGATCAATCTATGGGTGAATTGGAATCATGAGTATATTTTCTACATATAAAGTTATGAAGAATTCAATACAACAAAGTAATTACTGTATCACAGGAATGACGTCCATCAGGAAATTCAATTCCTTCATTTTGATTACATTTGAACTGAATGAACTATTCTCAATTAGATGGCCCTTCTGCTGCTACCATCGATATTTTCGGTATAATTAATAAAAATTCAATTGACTGGAATATTTTATATTTTTCAAACCAATGTGAAATGTTTTACAATTCATTATTTTTCAACAATTTCACAAAATTTTTAAACTCTGCCATGATTTTCATTTTCACAGTGAATGACTGTCAAGATGAAAACTGATACAAGACACATTTAAATGACATTTGAAATGAACTAACAGACTTCATTATCTTGATTTTGATTTTATATATTGAGTCAATTGTGGAGATAATCTGTTGTGTGGGGTAGGTATAATTTTTGATTTTCTATGCGAGTTTCCTATTTATTCAATTATATATATATATATTTTTTTTTGTAATAGTCACTTTACTTTTATGCGACATCCTTTTACACCGATTGCAAACCTCAATTATTTCTGACATACTTAGAATAATTAAAACCACTTCACATCATCTGGAAATTTTTATTTCAATATTTTCATCATTTTCATCATACTATTTTATCCACCTAATAGACTTGCTATAGATTTTGGATTAATCGTAGCTTGCGGTGGAGGAGGCTCATCTGAAAATATATTATTTGCTTTATAATTTGGTGCTAATTAAAATAAATAAAATTTTCAAAGTAACATACAATATGGATGAGGTCTTGCTGGTACAACTGAAAAGATAATAATTGCTTTAGAATTTGACACTAATTAAAACAAATAAGTTTTCTAAAATAACATACCAGTTGGAGGAGTTTGTGGCACAACTGAAAATATATTTGTTATTTTATAATTATTTTATAATGTAGCACTAATTAAATAAAATAAATAAATTTTTCAAAGTAACATACCAGTTGGAGGAGTTGGTGGTACAACTGGGTGTAGAAGGTCTATTTTGTCAACTGAAAAGATATTTGTTGCTTTATAATTTTGCACTAATTAAAATAATGAAAATTTTTGAATAACATACAAGGTAAAATCCGGAATCCATTTTCGTCTGCAATATAATTCAGAGTAAAAATTCTTCCATCTTCTTGTCGATATGAATAAGATCCTTCAACACTATACACTTTTTCACCATTAACATCCTTTAAGGTTCCAGTTACTTTTTGCGATGCACCATTATTTAAGTAATATCTGGAGATGTTGTTATTTTAAATGTCGATACTAAAATAATTAAATAAATTACACAGTACGACTTACTCGTAGAAATAACTCCCGTCCAGATTCCTCTTATTAAAATTTAGTGCGGCCTTGATATCTCTATCGTTGTCATCGCTGGATGCACCTATAACGAACAATAAAAATACGGCGGCAACTAAAATCCAGAGGAAGTGCAGCATCTTGAAAGTATCTTTGCGAACTGAATATTAGATACAGAAATCAGCGAAGTATATTTAAACAATTTTTGCCAAGGTCGTAATTTGAATTTTTATAATTTAATAGCAGCAGTAGTTTGTAAAGAGAAAACAATAAAGGTGCGGAGGAGTCTTGACCAACCAACTTACCTGCATATATGTATATCCACTGGGAAAACTGACCCAAAAATGTCTAATCTCTCTATATCATAACGTCAAAAGCAAAGTTGTCAAAAGTCTTTTGCAAGAATTTTTTCACTTTTTACTTTCACTTCGATATTTTCTGCATAATCTAATAAAATCGTGTTGTGATGCAGTTTTCTTAAGCCGGACCTTCACCATGTGTGCATTTGTACAAATATCTGCGCTTCTAAATTTGTTAAATATTTGCCTCGCCATTTTCTGTGCCCCAACATTTTCGTTCTGTTTCTGTTTGAAACAATGTGTATATGGCAAATATTTTCTGCGTATACTAAAAAAATATTTCTTCCCACACTTCTTGTTTATTCTGCACATTTAGTGCAGATTTAGTGCAGCTGCAGTTGTTTTGATGTGTGGATTTTTACAATTAAAAAAACTAAGAAGACGAAAGAGAAGATGTTGAAAGCCGAAACAAGTAGGTATGTAAATCCTTTTCTTTTTTATCACAAAATAGAAAAATATTATAGTTTTAATGGGAAAGAGATGATAGCAGATTTGCAGATTTTTTTTAAAGAGATTTGGTATTCTAGGAAACGAAAATATCTGTCAAATATCTCTTAACATAAGAGCTCCACACCGAAGGAACGCTTAAACCTCTTATTGTGATAGTTGCAGAAATTGTTTTGTTTTAAAATACCGAAATGTTGGATAAAATTGCTGTAAAATAAGTAAGTACATATTTACAGTGGCGTCACTAGGCGGGTGCGGGGCGTGCGGACCGCACCGGGTGACACCATCACAAGGGGTGACACCAAAATTAGGGCGGTCCGCAAACATTTTTTTTTTTTTTCGAAAGCTGGAACTCCAGTGATTTCATGTGAAGCAGTATTCCACAAAAGTATGAAATAAAAAAAACAAAAATATTTAAATCAAACAATATCTAGACCCTGCTCCTCGATTGCAAAGTTTTTACTATAACGCGACATAGCGTAGAAATAGTATGTTGTTACATTCCAATTATACGCGACAATATACGTCAATACGTGATGACCCATGTGTGACTCAGTTTTTTTGACTGAGTTTGACTCATTTTTAAACAAATTTAGCACAGCAGAACATCGATTTTTTACCAGTACTAAGTGTCTGTCTTGTCTGCCTTCACTTAATTGGTTATAAAAAATTGTGAATTTATTATTTAGTTCATGTATGTATGTGGCTTACGTTTATTATTGGATTTCATCAAGTACATAAATGTGAGTATTTTTGCCTTTCGTTTCAAACAAAATATTTCTCTGTCTATGATTCTATGTCACTCCATAAAATTATTCTTATTAAGGAACCAGAACACTGTGCGTGCGCGATACGAGGGTGTATTTTTACATATTTAATATTGTATACAAAATTTTGTACTAGAATTTCGAAGTATAGTTTGCGGTGTACGCCGCTTCCAAGAGGACACTCCGATTCCGGCGGTTGTTGACAGCAATTAAGCCATACGATTCAATCTGAAAAATGAAATAAACATATATTTAGAAACTAGACATATAGGTTTATAGCACCACGTAGGGGAATTTCGATATCTTTAAAAAACAAAAAATGGCGGACCAGCGAATTTTTTTTTCGATTTTCATGGAAAATTTTCAACGTTCAATAAAAAAAAATAGGAGGGGGCGACTGAAGAAGAGTTACTGGTATCCATTCCAAAATTGACCACTTTCTATGATCAGTTATCAGAGGAAGAGCTTTTATTAGAAATACCATGAAGGCAGCAGAAATTGATCTCGAAGAAGTCATAGAATGGTCAGTACTTGACGTTTTGAAATTCATAGCTGAATGGAACTTCCTAGAATCTCTCCCACAACTCTCAGTGAGCCTACAATAATTTCTTACGATCTGTGGCTTCATGTGAGAGGTGTTTTTCAAAGCTAAAGTTTATAAAAAGAACTATTTGCGATCTACCATGGGACAGTCAAGGCTTTCTGATCGTGCAAGATTATCAATTGAAAGTGATTTGACGAAAGGTGTTGATTTCGATGAAGTAAATAATTAACAAGTTTGCAGCTCTAAAGGCCAGGAAAGGAAAGTTTTGATTTAGTCGAGATTTAATATGATATAAAATTTAATGTTAAAATAACAATTAAAAAAGTAACATATTTTCTATGTAGTTCTTAGTTCTTAACTTCTTACAATCTTTTACCAACCGACCTTGAATTAATTTTTTTTTCTATTGGCGGGGGGGGGTGACATCATGAGTTACCGCACTGGGTGACATCAACCCTAGTGACGCCACTGCATATTTATATAATATATAATATTCATATATATATATAATATTCATATATATGTATATTACAAAAATAATGTACAAACTTGTGAAATATGAAATAATTATACGATTCGAGCCTTACACAGAGGATAGTTCTGAACAACATGAGAGAGGACTTGAATCTTTTTGCTATTTCTGAGGCTGTATAGAATTTCAGAATGATAAAACTTTTGCCTTTAAAGTGATAGAAATGACATAGCCTTACGATAATCTCCACTACCCGACAGTATTATCATCCCTTTAAAGTGTTGGTAACAATAAACTTTTTGCTGTTGGACGTAACGACGGCTGTGGAACTCTTTACCTGCGATTTATGTATTAAAATAATAATTCAATGAACATTATGTGCTGTGAATTTATCATACAATTATTATTTATATTGATAATTGTAGCTTGATTAAGGACGCACACAATTATAGCTACGTGTGGGCTATCATTGCCTCGCCAAAAACATTACTCCTTCTTCTTCTTCTTCCTTCTTGAAAGTAAACGTCTTAATTAGCTGGGCTGACTGAAATATATATATATATTAAACTTAATATTTCTCCACAAAAAATTATTTAGAATACTAATTCTGCTAAAATTCTCTTACCTGCTAAATTTAAAAGGTTAAGAGGAGACAGAACTCAGCAAAAGTTTCAATTTAGATACCAGCGAGCCTGTAGGCAAAAACATTTACTATACGTAGGATTGTGTCCTGAAAGTGAGAAAATTCATATAAAATAGCCTAGACCTAGACCACGGAGCATATTAGAGACATCTAGCGTAAAAGACAGAAACACAACATGCGACAACTTTAGACGAAAAATGGATAATTGCAATTCAAATAAATGGAAATTTTTTAACGAGAATTAACTCTCCTAAATTTTTTTTGCACATTATTGTTAAATATACTATTTTTCTTTGTATTTCAACAACTTTCAACGAAATATTGAAATTTCTTGTCGGTGAAATATCGGGAGAAAAAACAAGTACAATTAGAGTCAAATAATTAAAAATGGCGCAACTAAAAATGAAAAGCCGCGATGTTATTTGCTAGATCTAGGCCTTATCTTTCTAAAATAGCATCAAACTAAAGAAATAAGAATACCTACTAAATGGAATTTGATTTAACAAACGTCAATTTTTACCATTTTTTACAAGTACCTGAGCTAATACCTCCATTCCAATACTTTTTTTTTAATTTTTGCCGACGTTATTTACTAGGCTTCTTCTTAACCTTTAATTTAAGATATAAGTCATTATTCTGCCACAAATAGTTTGCAAGAAATTCGCATTGAAAAATGTATGAAAGTTGCAAATCTTGGTACTGACTCCTCTTAAGAGATCTCTTAAAAGTCTCTTATGTAGATCGGGGAGATCAGGGGGTTAGATTATATCGTAAACTACTACCACCCGTATCAACATTAAAAATTCCGAAAAATAGCAAAAAATAAAGATTAAACTGATATTGATGTATTGATTCTCTATAGTTGCTTTTCAGGGAATTGGGCACCCCCCCACAACAATAATGCCTTGTGCGTTATGTATACAACCACTTGGATATGCGTAATACTTCAACATGGTGTTTTCTCTATGGTGGCCCATAGAGCGGTTACACTCCAATATTTCGATATTGATGCCATTAAGTTTAGAGTTTCTGGCAATGCAGACAGATTAATTTGTCGTAGATAGAATGCAATGCACTGGGATTTACTAGGGTTAAGACTAAGCACATTGTCAATTGACCAGCAGTAAGTTCTTTGGAAGTCACAGTTAATGCAGCTAACACAATCTTCGATAAGACCTATGAGAGGACTCAAATAAAGCTGGACATCATCTGCATATCGATGGACATTTCACATCATGTGTCGCCTCTGGAAGGTCATTTATGTATAAACTGAATAATAAAGGGCCAACAATGGATCCCTGGGGCACACCACATGAAAGGGGAAAGATATCTGAGGAATGATCGTTATTGAATACGACACGTTAGGATTTACCAAACAGAAATGTTTAATTAAAAGACTGGCAGCATGGGAGAAACCAAATCACGACACGAAGACAGTTTCATCAAAAGCCGACAAACACTATATAAAATGCTTTAGAGAAATCCAACAAAAGCAAGATGGATATCATATCATTATCAAGAGAGGTGCGAATGTCAGTAGTTACCTTGAGTAGAGCTGTTTCGCAGGTGTGGTGATACAAGCTGATTAGACTGTTTACACACAAGTAGTCCTGAATTTGAAAGTTACATTAATTTCTCCAGGATTTTAGAGAGGAAGCATAATAGACTACTTGGTCTAAAGTCGGCTGGGGATGCAGGTGAGGCGCATTTGGGAATAAGTAAAAGGTTGGCTATTTGCCAAGTCGTTGGAAAAGAGGACGATGCTAGATACGCATTAAGGACATACTGAACGTGCCTTATAATTATTGTCAAGATTAATGTGACAAAATTCGACGATACTTGATCATGATCAGATGCACTAGATTTGACAGAAAAAAACCGCCTTTATCACCTCTTGGCCATCCACACAACGAAATTTCAAACAAGCAGAGTTCTCAGAATCAATCGAATGACGAGGCGACCATTGAAGATTAACACTACCATGAGTATGATGAACTAAAAATTAGTTATTAAGAACATCGGGATTAAATTCAACGCTTTCAGCATCACCCCCATGAACTCCCGCATTACGCAGATTTTGCCAGAATGTTTTTGATGGCAAGTTACAATCAATTTTTGTATGATAGTAAGATTTTTTTGGCAACCCGTATCTTGGTATTAACTTTATTCCTGATTGTATCATACAGCCTACGGTACTCACTGGCTCTGCAGCGACGATATCTCGAATATAGACATTCCCGTTCAGCGATGAGAGACCTTATTTCGGCGGTAAGCCAGGGGTAGCCCTTAGATCTAATTACTCTATGGTGCAGAGGCACATATCTGTCAAAAAGATTATGAATGAAGGTACTAAAAAGCTCAATTTGTCGGTCTACTGATGTCATATTATAGATGTCTTTCCAATGCAGCAATTGACATTCTTCAAACAGAGCTTCAATATCAACACGAGAATAGTCGCGAAAGGAAATTATAGTTTTAAGGGTCCATATTCATTGATCAACACGATGAAGGACAGGAACAACAGGTCATGATCAAGTATACTAAGCCTTAGTTGATTGAAAAACAAAGTAGAAGAATGATCAGATACGAGGAACAGGTCTAGCAATGAGGGGTTAAAAGTATTGAAAAATGTGAGTTGAGAATTGACTACGTTTAGGTGGAAACACATACAAAAATATTCAAAACAAAAGCAGAATATTTTCAAACATGCGATAAATAAAATAAATTAAATCAATGCAAAGAATGAGTAATCAAATTTTAAATGTCCCGGCTGTAATATCGACAACCTATCGTTGACAAGTTCAAGTTTCGTCAAGTTTCGACGATCGATTTCGCAAAGATGGCTATGTCTCCTCGTCCGGTAGGTGAATCGAGCACTTTTTGCGGAAAATAGCTAGAGTAGAGGTACTATAAACGAAAAGACGTGAAAGTTAAAATTAAATAAAAAAAAAAAAGTTAGTTCAAATTAGAAGGAAAGAAGGAGTGAGATAAAACTGAAATAAAGAAGGCTAAAAGTACAACCGACGACAAGATGGTGAGAAGGACCCTCAGGATTGGCGGAATCATTTTTTATTGGAGTTATTGTTAGGTACAGTTTCGGTGCCGGCCATATGCCTCTCCTAAGTTAAGTATTTTATAATTTTTTTGATTAATTAATTTCTTATTGTCTCCAACGCCGTTTTAAGAGAATATGTATAGTTGTAGATATAGATGTACGTAACTTACATCTCTTGTGGAATTATAGAATTATAACGTAATTATATACATATTCTCTTTCATATCGATCTATTGTATCCTTCCTTGTACTGTACAACGTAGCAATTTTGTAAGTTTCGTGGTATCTTTTTCCATTGAAAAACCATGTGGCACCCATTATATCCACGAGTTCAATTTTTTTCAATTTCAATTTATTTCATTAAGGCATTGTACAATGAAGATGCAGGATCTTATAATTAGTACAAGTTCAAAAGTATATACAAAATCAAAAGAAAAACAAAACTTAACATATCGAAACTGCAAAATATTGAAATAATGTGCCAAAAAAAAAAAGAAATAATTGTACCTAATAGTAACAAGGAGTATGTAAACCTATAACTATACTTAAAACTGAAATAATAATTGCAATAATAAAGAAGCAATCATTCGAGCTAGATGTGAATATACAATATACTAAGTTAGAAATTAAATAAAGTAGAGTTAGATTTCATAAATTCAAACAGTAGGTTTTTGAAGCAGTTGAATGTGAGGATCCCCAAAGAATTTCTCAAAGAAATTGGTAAAATGTTCCAAATTCTGACAGGGTGGACGAAGAACTGGCGCTTTGATGTAACACAATTGGACCGAGGAATAACCTATGTTACATTCCTGGTAGATCTAGCAAATTGTAAGCAGTCGTATAAATAATTAGGAGATTGAAACTTAATGATCTTAGCCAAGAATAAGGTACACCGAAACTTAAGGTAAAGTGAAAAACTGCATCCGAAAATAGACGAGACGTATCACGAAACATGATCGTACCGCCGAAGATTGAAACACATCGCACTATTGAATTAAAAGCGATATTAAGTTTATAGAAGGACTCCGAGTCAAGTTGACAGAAGACCTCGCACCCATAGGTTACTATAGGAGCAATTAAAGATCGAGCTTGTAATAAGCGCGTTGAGAGTGGAGTATATGAGGCAGATGACCACAGTGTACGGAGACCACCATATACTTTTTGAATTGCGATATCTATATGGTTATTCCACGTAAGGGTTCTATTAAATATTACACCCAAGTTTCGAGCGGATTGAGCAAAAGCGATAGTGGAACCGTTGAGTTCAACCACGGGAAAGCTGTTCAGATCAAGCAATGTTTTATAAATAACTAAGCATTTAGATTTCTCTGGATTTAATTTAAGTTTGTACAAAGCTGACCACCTATTTATTGATTCCAAATCGTGATTATTACAAAACATCCCATCCTCAGCCAAACCAATAGGACGACAGATGTATAATTGTACATCATCGGCATAGAGATGTAAACGAGAATGTTGAGGGCAGCCAAATATATCATTGATGAACATAATGAACAGGATCGGTCCCAATATAGAGCCTTGTGGAACACCCGAATTGACTGCTTTGAATGAGGAGGGGTTTTCAGTAGAAAAGACTGCCTAGCGTCCACATAAATAGTCAGAAATCAGTCGTACGGCATGTATGCTAAAATTAAAGTTGTTTATCAGTTTTAAGCAAAGTGTTTCATGATCGACTGAATCGAATGCTTTGGAAAAATCAAGAAAAACGACCGCCGAAAACATATCATTATCTAAACTTTCTCTAATATCATTTGTAATTTTCAGCAGTGCGGTATACAATCATGCTTTGCTCTGAAACCAGACTGGCAGCTATGTAAGAGAGAGTTACTTAACAGAAAATTAGTGATTTGTGTACACATGATTTTCTCAATGATTTTAGATAAAAATGGAAGAATAGAAATTGGACGAAATTCAGACGAACTTTTAGGGATAGGAATTACTTTAGATAATTTGAAATGGTTAGGGAAACGTGACATCATGAAGCAAGTGTTGACAATATGAGCTAAAGGAGAAAGAAGGTTAGGCAATAATAGACGAACAAATCTGGGACTAATCAAGTCCAAACCAATGGAGCCCGACTTTAAATTTTTAAAAGCTTCCAAGTCGTCTATTTCAGAAACTCTTTGGAATGAAAAGTTCGCATGCGATTGAGATGATGACAATGAAGAAAATGTCAAGTTGTACCCTGTGGAGACAGGAGGTTGATCCGACAAAAAGATGTCATTTAGGGTATCGGGATCAACTTCACAGTTTGTACTTTTAGTTGATTTTACACCCAAATATTTAATATTTTTCCAAAGCTGCTTATTGGGAAGGTCGGTGCGTAGTATCGATGAGTAATACCTCTTTTTTGAAATGTAAATGGCATTTGTCACACGGTTGCGGAGAATCCGATATTCCTCCCAAAAATTGGAGGAGCGAAATAGCTTCCACATAAGCAAAGCTCTGTTACGAGTATGAATCAAATTAAGGATTCTATGTGAAAACCAAGGACACTGAGAATTAACCACCCTTTTAGTTATAAGAGGAGCATGCCTTTCATGTAAGTCTTTCGTGGTATCACACAAAAACGTTACCTGCTCATCCACAGTAGTTTTAGATTCTACACTATTCCATGGGATAGAATCTGTCTCATCCGACAACGCCTGGAGATCTACACGCTCATAACAACGATTAATTAAAGATTACCTTAGACATATTTGATGTAAAGAAAGCATCAATTAGTGTGGACGAAATACTAGTGAAATGCGTAGCCTCGCTGTTAACACGGCGCAATGCAAGGGAGCCTAAAAGAGTATTAAATGAGCAAGACTGACCTGCTGGGTCCAAGAAATTATAGTTGAAGTCACCTCCAATTATAATGTTTTCATAGCGTGGTACAACATCTAATAAAACGTTCTCAAGATTCAAATGATGACATGAAGGCGGTTTGTAAATACAACCAATCAAGCACTTAGTAGAGCCAGAACCAAGCTCGCAGAAGATATATTCTGCTCCGGTATTAGAATTGCAACTAGTAAATAAAGTCTTGCATTTAATGTTATCCTTCACAAATATTGCTACCCCCACCAACACGCCGCCCACGTCACAACGAAACACTCTGTAATTCCGCAAATTTAATATAACATCATCAATCTCTGGCTTGAGCCATGTCTCAGTGACGCAAATAACATCAATTAATGAATTGGAAAATATTTCGCGAATCTCGTCAAGCTTCGGTAGCAAACTTCTGGAGTTAAAATGAACAATCCTAAGTCCATTGGCTTGATTACAGAAAATATTGATTAAAATTTTTACGCAAGCGCCCACGTCCAGACTGCCAAAACTAGCCATCATCGAATAGTAACGAGGCTCTCACACTCAACTGATTTATATAGACACAAATTAGCACGATAGTAAAAATTATAAAATCCAACTGAAAAACGTAATAGAATTTTATCTTAGCTATAGAACTAAAGAAAATATAAAATAAATAATAAATCCTAGACAACATAGCGAAAGATTATTTAGAAAAAGAGTCTGAGGAAGATTGCAATAATCAACAAGCTTAACAGTAGCGAAGCACTTTAAAGAATTCAAGAAATCAAGAACTATGTATTACAAATGAACATTTTTAATCCTTCATTGCTGTGATCCAAAGTTAAAGCCATTTATTCAAAATGCGGACAAACACATATCCGGATGACGTATATGCAGTTGAAAGCTTTTTTTTTTCCTCAACTTAATAGCTGCACGGCAGATGCGCTGGGTCCCAAGACCCTTCTCCACTGAGCTACCTAGGTTGCACGACAAGGGGTGCGTAATACACAGTTACCTAAACAGTGAAATTTAGAAGGTAACAAATGCATAGCCCCGTTCTTTTCCCCTATTCATACAAAAGTCGAAAGTATATGACATTATTTGTTTCGCTCTAAGGAACAAGAAAACTTTCCAATTTTGTTTGGCTATGTCATATCTTCTTATTAGTTTATCTTTGATTCTAGTGTGAACTAAAGGACAAAACATGTTCAGATTGTGACGTAGTGGTGCCATTCAATATTCATCCAGGGATTACAGAAAATTTATGTCTAGGAATGTGAATTCTTCTTTTTTTACCAATAGTTAATGTCAACACTATTACAAGACGTCCATTTAAATCGATTGCGATACTAAATATTTTCTTACAGAGAATAATTAAGATCACTTCACATCATCTGGAAATTTTTATTTAAATATTTTCAACATTCATCACAGAATTTTATCCTCCTAATAAACTTGCTATAGCCTTTTGATTAATCGTAACAGGCCTCAGAGGAAAGCTTTGGTCAACTGAAAAAATATTTGTTGCTTTATAATTAAGCAGTAATTAAAATAATTAAAAGTTTTGAAAAACATACAAGATAAAACTAGTAGTATAGCTATGTCGGTTCTAGACCACTTTTGATCGAAATTTTTCTAAGTCCAGAAATGACATTTGGACTTAGAAAAATTTCGATAAAAATTGGTTTAGAACCGACATAGCTTTTTGGGGGTGGTATTTCTGAAAAAAAATTTATACTCCGACCTTACAAACACACACACACACACACACACACACACACACACCTACACATTTATTTTTTGTTAATACCCACACACAATAATTGTAGCTGATCTTTACTAACGCACAACTCGAACTTCTTAACATTCATTAAAACACAGTAAGCAATAATTGTTAAAGTTGATTATTTTATTTTACCTCACCAGAGATAATTTCTAAAAAAATATTTTTTGGCATAATGACGTTTTATCGCTGATAAGAATTGCGCCGGCAGCATAATGTATTCGTATGAGAATAGTTCTATGACCGCAATACGAGGTTGATAAGAAAACTGACCCCAGACTTTTCGAATAATAAATTTAGCGTAAAACTGGCCTTGAAATTCATAATGGTGATAACACGTATGAAACTGGCTCGATGACCAGAATACGAAACTGATAAGAATAACGTACAACTGCTCGATTTAAACTAATTAGACATCAATCATAAATTGCCAAATTTTTATAAATGCAATGAAATCTAATCAATTGTGTTTAACAAATTTAGAGCGTAAAATTCCCATCATCTATTTTAGTAAGCGACCCGCAACCACAACTTTTGAATAAAAATTTCATGAGAAATTCAAGTCAATTCGTTTTCAAACCACTATATCCTGTTATGCCAAAAATTAGAAGCCGCAACTTTTGATAAAAATTTCATGAGAAATAGAAATTAAGCAATTTAACTGTAATTAAATTTCTCATATATGAACAAAGATTCTATACATAAAATAAAGCCGCAAAACGCTTTGTTTTCTTTTTTTTCGTTAGAATAAATTTACAGGAAAATGGTAACCGCACCAAAAATAAATGATGGAAATTAGTATAAATACAGTTGTAAAAATGATACAATTATCAGTTATTTATTTCTTAAGCTTTTGAAATACCTAAGGAAAATTTGAAAATTAATAGAAGGTAGGTAGATACAAATTAATAACTGCCACTTGAGAAAACTGACTGATCTTTAAGTATCAGCGTAATACACCCCCTTTCATGTACAATTTTACTTTTCTAGCTCAGGAATTTCAATGGCCCCAAAATCTAATAGCCAAATCTACTTTCGTTCAATAAATTCGGAAAGAAGTGCTACATCTAATACTTTGGAAGATGATATAAGAAGAGGGATAAATCGTATTGCTTCTTTGCGGGAATATCTTGATATATTACATTTATTTTGCGATGATGATGAAGAAATTCCTGAGTCTGATTATGATGAAGATGAGGATATGAACATACACTTGGACCATGCAGTGATTGATACAGATTCCGATAATGAAGATGACGATAACTTTGAAATAAAAATATCATTCCACTACATAATTTCAAATACTGAACCCTACTGCATCTATTGTGCAATCAATAGAAATGTTATAATTGATGATGAAGTATTAGTAAATAGGTCGTTTTTTAATTTTGATGATTTGGATGATTTTTTGGTTGAACATTTTGTAGTATGTACTAATTGCAATAATGCACTAGATATAAATATTATATGAAAATTACTTCTCGTAGGTCTTTTATCTTCTTTTATTCATTCGTTTCTCTCTACTTTTTTCTTCTAGATGTATGTGTGTATATACATATAGCCTTTTATTCAACTATTTTCATACCTTTTTTTCTTGGAGGGGTATATAAGGAGTACAGCTTTTCGCTTTCGTTGATCAGTTTACTCACGTTGATTGAATCAGGTATTTTAGTTATTTCTAAAGATGGCTTCTTATACAAAAATGTCAAATGAAATAGTAAATAATTTAAAAGAAGTTATACCTTTACTTCAAGCAAATAATATTTATGAGTTAAAGAAGTGGATAAAATATTGTAAAAGTAATATTGGTTTAATGTATCAAGCTCTAAAACGAGCTAAGACAATAGGTGAAAAGAAAAACTTAGAAACGAATATAGGCCATATGAAAAAGTTTTTATGCGATATTACATCACTAGTTCATGTTGGTGGTGGTGGTGGTGGTGGTAGAGTAAAACTTGATAGAAGAAATGAGTCTATAGTGTGGAAAGATATAAATTCAGCATTCAAAAATCGCATTCAAACAGGTGTTTTTATTAATAAAACGTTTAAAGATCCTAAACTGTTTTTGAAACGAGTTGGAACACTGTTAGTGACGCGATTGAAAAAAATATTGGGAAAGTTTAATACAATTAAAGTGAACACTTCTTTTTGCTGTGAATTTAAAAAATTAACTACTGATGGTACAGAAGTTCGAGAATATAAGTATCTAACAACAGGAAATAATACAATTGATGGTGGAAGTAATTTAAAAGAACTTGTTAAGAACATACAAGGTGTATTGTTAACTAATTTAGATGAGTTTCAAGAGCGTGATAGCGGATGGGCTTTAAGTCAAATTATTAACTTGGCGGTGAACATCAACAAATATGTACCGCTTACAGGCTCATCATATATAGATTTACCTCCACAAATAAAACGGAAAAAAGCTTGTGTTAATGTAAAAAATTCAGATAACGCATGTTTTGCTTGGAGTGTTGTAAGTGCTATACATTCAACTACTTTACATGCAGATCGTCCAAGCTCATATCCATATTACGCTAATATACTTAATTTAGATGGCATCACTTTCCCGATACAAATGAAAGACATCTCCAGGTTTGAAAAAAAAAATAACATTAGTGTTAATATATATATAATGAAAAAAAAGAGAGGTGATTTTACTGTTGTACCAACAAGATTAACCAACCAAAAATTACTGCAACATATCAACTTGTTAATGCTTCAGGATAAATACGTAGATAATACTGATGACTTTGATAGCAATGATAGTGATGATGATGACGATGATGCTGAAGTTAATTATCATTTTTGTTGGATAAAGAATTTATCACGATTAGTATCATCACAGTTACCACGGCAAGGACATAAAAAGTGGATATGCGACCGATGCCTTCATTATTTCCATACTGAAGTTAAGCTAAAGCACCACACCATGGACTGCGAGCAAATTAACTCATGTAAAATAATCTTACCGACAGAAGATGCGAAGTGGCTGTCATTTAAGAATTTTAATTATAAACAACGATGTCCATATATAGTATATGCTGATACCGAGAGTTTGTTACAATCCTATTAATGTTGCAGCTGGAAGTAGTACTAGGCGTTATCAAAAGCATGAGATACATAGCATTGGACTTTATTTTATGTGTTCTTATGATCCAACTCTCAATTTCTATCATTCATATCGAGGATCAGATTGTGGAAAATGGTTTGCCTGTGAACTCAGAAATTTAGCTGAGGATATTGAGGCAACATTTCTTTGCGAAATTTCTATAGAAGAAATCACAGAGGAACTTGCCAGTAAATTAAGAAGTCAGACCGTTTGTCATATATGTGAATCCGAATTTTTAAATTCAGATGTACGTGTAATAGATAACAGCCATATGACCGGGGAAGGTGCGGGGGATGGCTCATCAAAATTGCAACATAAATTTTCAAGATAGTCGTGTAATTCCAGTGGTCTTTCACAATTTGAGTGGATACGATGCTCATTTTATTATTAAAGATATTGCTATAGCTTTTGATGGTAAAGTTAATTTACTACCACTAAATAAAGAAAAATACATTGCTTTCACAAAAAAAGTAGAAGGTTTTCAAGCTACATATAAATTTATAGACTCCTTTCGATTTTTTACCAACATCTCTTGAAAAATTAGCTTCTTACTGTGATGACTTCAGATTAATAAAGAGAGAATTTCCTATTAATCATC
>CAWVNZ010001933.1:0-151238 GCA_963930735.1 Dioctria linearis | reverse complement strand
ATTACGCCAGGGATTTCCTTTTCTATAGTAAATTATTCAAAAAATAATTTTTTACTGTTGCAAATTTTAATTGCGCCAGGGATTGCCTTTTCTATAGTAAATTATTCAAAAAATAATTTTCTACTGTCGCAAATTTTAATTACGCCAGGGATTGCCTTTTCTATAGTAAATTATTCAAAAAATAATTTTCTACTGTCGCAAATTTTAATTACGCCAGGGATTGCCTTTTCTATAGTAAATTATTCAAAAAATAATTTTCTACTGTCGCAAATTTTAATTACGCCAGGGATTGCCTTTTCTATAGTAAATTATTCAAAAAATAATTTTCAACTGTCGCAAATTTTAATTACGCCAGGGATTGCCTTTTCTATAGTAAATTATTCAAAAAATAATTTTTTACTGTCGCAAATTTTAAATACGCCAGGGATTGCCTTTTCTACAGTAAATTTTGAAAAAAATAATTTTCAACTGTCGCAAATTTTAATTGCGCCAGGGAGTGCCTTTTCTATAGTAAATTATTCAAAAAATAATTTTTTACTGTCGCAAATTTTAATATCCCAGGGATTGCCATTTCTATAGTAAATTATTCAAAAAATAATTTTATACTGTCGCAAATTTTAAGTGCGCCAGGGATTGCCTTTTCTATAGTAAATTATTCAAAAAATAATTTTCAACTGTCGCAAATTTTAATGCGCCAGGGATTGCCTTGTCTATAGTAAATTTCTCACAAAATAATTTTTTACTGTCGCAAATTTTAATTGCGCCAGGAATTGCCTTTTCTATTGTAAATTATTCAAAAAATAATTTTCCACTGTCGCAAATTTTAAATATCCCAGGGATTGCCTTTTCTATAGTAAATTATTCAAAAAATAATTTTCTACTGTCGCAAATTTCAAATCCGCCAGGGATTGACTTTTCTATAGTAAATTATTCAAAAAATAATTTTATACTGCCGCAAATTTTAATTACGCCAGGGATTGCCTTTTCTATAGTAAATTATTCAAAAAATAATTTTCAACTGTCGCAAATTTTAATTGCGCCAGGGGATTGCCTTTTATATAGTAAATTATTCAAAAAATAATTTTATACTGTCGCAAATTTTAAGTGCGCCAGGGATTGCCTTTTCTATAGTAAATTTTGCAAAAAATAATTTTCTACTGTCGCAAATTTTAATTGCGCCAGGGATTGCCTTTTCTATAGTAAATTATTCAAAAAATAATTTTTACTGTCGCAAATTTTAATTACGCCAGGGTGCCTTTTCTATAGTAAATTATTCAAAAAATAATTTTCAACTGTCGCAAATTTTAATTGCGCCAGGGATTGCCTTTTCTATAGTAAATTATTCAAAAAATAATTTTCAACTGTCGCAAATTTTAATTGCGCCAGGGATTGCCTTTTCTATAGTAAATTATTCAAAAAATAATTTTTTACTGTCGCAAATTTTAATTGCGCCAGGGATTGCCTTTTCTATAGTAAATTATTCAAAAAATAATTTTCTACTGTCGCAAATTTTAAATATCCCAGGGATTGCCTTTTCTATAGTAAATTATTCAAAAAATAATTTTCTACTGTCGCAAATTTCAAATCCGCCAGGGATTGACTTTTCTATAGTAAATTATTCAAAAAATAATTTTATACTGTCGCAAATTTTAATTACGCCAGGGATTGCCTTTTCTATAGTAAATTATTCAAAAAATAATTTTCAACTGTCGCAAATTTTAATTGCGCCAGGGATTGCCTTTTATATAGTAAATTATTCAAAAAATAATTTTCAACTGTCGCAAATTGTAATTGCTCCAGGGATTGCCTTTTCTATAGTAAATTATTCAAAAAATATTTTTATACTGTAGCAAATTTTAATTGCGCCAGGGATTGCCTTTTCTACAGTAAATTATTCAAAAAATAATTTTCTACTGTCGCAAATTTTAATTGCGCCAGGGATTGCCTTTTCTATAGTAAATTATTCAAAAAATAATTTTTTACTGTCGCAAATTTTAATTACGCCAGGAATTGCCGTTTATATAGTAAATTATTCAAAAAATAATTTTTTACTGTCGCAAATTTTAAGAGCGCCAGGGATTGCCTTTTATATAGTAAATTATTCAAAAAATAATTTTCAACTGTCGCAAATTTTAATTACGCCAGGGATTGCCTTTTCTATAGTAAATTATTCGAAAAATAATTTTCTACTGTCGCAAATTTTAAGTGCGCCAGGAATTGCCTTTTCTATAGTAAATTATTCAAAACATAATTTTCTACTGTCGCAAATTTTAAGTGCGCCAGGGATTGCCTTTTCTATAGTAAATTATTCAAAAAATAATTTTTTACTATCGCAAGTTTTAATTGCGCCAGGGATTGCCTTTTCTACAGTAAATTATTCAAAAACTAAAGTTCTACTGTCGCAAATTTTAATTACGCCAGGGATTGCCTTTTGTATAGTAAATTATTCACAAAATAATTTTTTACAGTCGCAAATTTTAATTACGCCAGGGATTGCCTTTTCTATAGTAAATTATTCAAAAAATAATTTTTTACTGTCGCAAATTTTAATTGCGCCAGGGATTGCCTTTTCTATAGTAAATTATTCAAAAAATAATTTTTTACTGTCGCAAATTTTAATTACACCAGGGATTGCCTTTGCTATAGTAAATTATTCAAAAAATAATTTTCAACTGTCGCAAATTTTAATTGTGCCAGGGGATTGCCTTTTCTATAGTAAATTATTCAAAAAATAATTATCTACTGTCGCAAATTTTAATTACGCCAGGGATTGCCTTTTCTATAGTAACTTATTCAAAAAATAATTTTCTACTGTCGCAAATTTTAATTACGCCAGGGATTTCCTTTTCTATAGTAAATTATTCAAAAAATAATTTTTTACTGTTGCAAATTTTAATTGCGCCAGGGATTGCCTTTTCTATAGTAAATTATTCAAAAAATAATTTTCTAGTGTCGCAAATTTTAATTACGCCAGGGATTGCCTTTTCTATAGTAAATTATTCAAAAAATAATTTTCTACTGTCGCAAATTTTAATTACGCCAGGGATTGCCTTTTCTATAGTAAATTATTCAAAAAATAATTTTCTACTGTCGCAAATTTTAATTACGCCAGGGATTGCCTTTTCTATAGTAAATTATTCAAAAAATAATTTTCTACTGTCGCAAATTTTAATTACGCCAGGGATTGCCTTTTCTATAGTAAATTATTCAAAAAATAATTTTCTACTGTTGCAAATTTTAATTACGCCAGGGATTGCCTTTTCTATAGTAAATTATTCATAAAATAATTTTTTACAGTCGCAAATTTTAATTACGCCAGGGATTGCCTTTTCTATAGTAAATTATTCAAAAAATAATTTTTTACTGTCGCAAATTTTAAATGCGCCAGGGATTGCCTTTTCTATAGTAAATTATTCAAAAAATAATTTTCTACTGTCGCAAATTTTAATTACGCCAGGGATTGCCTTTTCTATAGTAAATTATTCAAAAAATAATTTTCTACTGTCGCAAGTTTTAATTACGCCAGGGATTTCCTTTTCTATAGTAAATTATTCAAAAAATAATTTTTTACTGTGGCAAATTTTAATTGCGCCAGGGATTGCCTTTTCTATAGTAAATTATTCAAAAAATAATTTTCTACTGTCGCAAATTTTAATTACGCCAGGGATTGCCTTTTCTATAGTAAATTATTCAAAAAAATAATTTTCTACTGTCGCAAATTTTAATTACGCCAGGGATTGCCTTTTCTATAGTAAATTATTCAAAAAATAATTTTCTACTGTCGCAAATTTTAATTACGCCAGGGATTGCCTTTTCTATAGTAAATTATTCAAAAAATAATTTTCTACTGTCGCAAATTTTAATTACGACAGGGATTGCCTTTTCTATAGTAAATTATTCAAAAAATAATTTTCTACTGTTGCAAATTTTAATTACGCCAGGGATTGCCTTTTCTATAGTAAATTATTCAAAAAATAATTTTCTACTGTTGCAAATTTTAATTACGCCAGGGATTGCCTTTTCTATAGTAAATTATTCAAAAAATAATTTTTTACTGTCGCAAATTTTAATTGCGCCAGGGATTGCCTTTTCTATAGTAAATTATTCAAAAAATAATTTTTTACTGTCGCAAATTTTAATTGCGCCAGGGATTGCCTTTTCTATAGTAAATTATTCAAAAAATAATTTTCTACTGTCGCAAATTTTAATTACGCCAGGGATTGCCTTTTCTATAGTAAATTATTCAAAAAATAATTTTCAACTGTCGCAAATTTTAATTACGCCAGGGATTGCCTTTTCTATAGTAAATTATTCAAAAAATAATTTTTTACTGTCGCAAATTTTAAATACGCCAGGGATTGCCTTTTCTACAGTAAAATTTGCAAAAAATAATTTTCAACTGTCGCAAATTTTAATTGCGCCAGGGATTGCCTTTTCTATAGTAAATTATTCAAAAAATAATTTTTTACTGTCGCAAATTTTAAATATCCCAGGGATTGCCATTTCTATAGTAAATTATTCAAAAAATAATTTTATACTGTCGCAAATTGTAAGTGCGCCAGGGATTGCCTTTTCTATAGTAAATTATTCAAAAAATAATTTTCTACTGTCGCAAATTTTAATTACGCCAGGGATTGCCTTTTCTATAGTAAACTATTCAAAAAATAATTTTTTACTGTCGCAAATTTTAAGTGCGCCATGGATTGCCTTTTCTATAGTAAATTATTCAAAAAATAATTTTCAACTGTCGCAAATTGTAATTGCGCCAGGGATTGCCTTTTGTATAGTAAATTATTCAAAAAATAATTTTCTACTGTCGCAAATTTCAAATCCGCCAGGGATTGCCTTTTCTATAGTAAATTATTCAAAAAATAATTTTATACTGTCGCAAATTTTAATTGCGCCAGGTATTGCCTTTTCTATAGTAAATTATTCAAAAAATAATATTTTACTGTCGCAAATTTTAATTGCGCCAGCGATTGCCTTTTATATAGTAAATTATTCAAAAAATAATTTTCAACTGTCGCAAATTGTAATTGCTCCAGGGATTGCCTTTTCTATAGTAAATTATTCAAAAAATAATTTTCTACTGTCGCAAATTTCAAATCCGCCAGGGATTGACTTTTCTATAGTAAATTATTCAAAAAATAATTTTATACTGTCGCAAATTTTAATTACGCCAGGGATTGCCTTTTCTATAGTAAATTATTCAAAAAATAATTTTCAACTGTCGCAAATTTTAATTGCGCCAGGGATTGCCTTTTATATAGTAAATTATTCAAAAAATAATTTTATACTATCGCAAATTTTAAGTGCGCCAGGGATTGCCTTTTCTATAGTAAATTTTGCAAAAAATAATTTTTTACTGTCGCAAATTTTAATTGCGCCAGGGATTGCCTTTTCTATAGTAAATTATTCAAAAAATAATTTTTTACTGTCGCAAATTTTAATTGCGCCAGGGATTGCCTTTTCTATAGTAAATTATTCAAAAAATAATTTTCTACTGTCGCAAATTTTAATTACGCCAGGGATTGCCTTTTCTATAGTAAATTATTCAAAAAATAATTTTCAACTGTCGCAAATTTTAATTACGCCAGGGATTGCCTTTTCTATAGTAAATTATTCAAAAAATAATTTTTTACTGTCGCAAATTTTAAATACGCCAGGGATTGCCTTTTCTACAGTAAAATTTGCAAAAAATAATTTTCAACTGTCGCAAATTTTAATTGCGCCAGGGATTGCCTTTTCTATAGTAAATTATTCAAAAAATAATTTTTTACTGTCGCAAATTTTAAATATCCCAGGGATTGCCATTTCTATAGTAAATTATTCAAAAAATAATTTTATACTGTCGCAAATTGTAAGTGCGCCAGGGATTGCCTTTTCTATAGTAAATTATTCAAAAAATAATTTTCTACTGTCGCAAATTTTAATTACGCCAGGGATTGCCTTTTCTATAGTAAACTATTCAAAAAATAATTTTTTACTGTCGCAAATTTTAAGTGCGCCATGGATTGCCTTTTCTATAGTAAATTATTCAAAAAATAATTTTCAACTGTCGCAAATTGTAATTGCGCCAGGGATTGCCTTTTGTATAGTAAATTATTCAAAAAATAATTTTCTACTGTCGCAAATTTCAAATCCGCCAGGGATTGCCTTTTCTATAGTAAATTATTCAAAAAATAATTTTATACTGTCGCAAATTTTAATTGCGCCAGGTATTGCCTTTTCTATAGTAAATTATTCAAAAAATAATATTTTACTGTCGCAAATTTTAATTGCGCCAGCGATTGCCTTTTATATAGTAAATTATTCAAAAAATAATTTTCAACTGTCGCAAATTGTAATTGCTCCAGGGATTGCCTTTTCTATAGTAAATTATTCAAAAAATAATTTTCTACTGTCGCAAATTTCAAATCCGCCAGGGATTGACTTTTCTATAGTAAATTATTCAAAAAATAATTTTATACTGTCGCAAATTTTAATTACGCCAGGGATTGCCTTTTCTATAGTAAATTATTCAAAAAATAATTTTCAACTGTCGCAAATTTTAATTGCGCCAGGGATTGCCTTTTATATAGTAAATTATTCAAAAAATAATTTTATACTATCGCAAATTTTAAGTGCGCCAGGGATTGCCTTTTCTATAGTAAATTTTGCAAAAAATAATTTTCTACTGTCGCAAATTTTAATTGCGCCAGGGATTGCCTTTTCTATAGTAAATTATTCAAAAAATAATTTTTTACTGTCGCAAATTTTAATTACGCCAGGGATTGCCTTTTCTATAGTAAATTATTCAAAAAATAATTTTCAACTGTTGCAAATTTTAATTGCGCCAGGGATTGCCTTTTCTACAGTAAATTATTCAAAAAATAATTTTTTACTGTCGCAAATTTTAATTGCGCCAGGGATTGCCTTTTCTATAGTAAATTATTCAAAAAATAATTTTCTACTGTCGCAAATTTTAATTACGCCAGGGATTGCCTTTTCTATAGTAAACTATTCAAAAAATAATTTTCAACTGTCGCAAATTTTAATTACGCCAGGGATTGCCTTTTCTATAGTAAATTATTCAAAAAATAATTTTATACTATCGCAAATTTTAAGTGCGCCAGGGATTGCCTTTTCTATAGTAAATTTTGCAAAAAATAATTTTCTACTGTCGCAAATTTTAATTGCGCCAGGGATTGCCTTTTCTATAGTAAATTATTCAAAAAATAATTTTTTACTGTCGCAAATTTTAATTACGCCAGGGATTGCCTTTTCTATAGTAAATTATTCAAAAAATAATTTTCAACTGTTGCAAATTTTAATTGCGCCAGGGATTGCCTTTTCTACAGTAAATTATTCAAAAAATAATTTTCTACTGTCGCAAATTTTAATTGCGCCAGGGATTGCCTTTTCTATAGTAAATTATTCAAAAAATAATTTTTTACTGTCGCAAATTTTAATTACGCCAGGTATTGCCGTTTATATAGTAAATTATTCAAAAAATAATTTTTTACTGTCGCAAATTTTAAGAGCGCCAGGGATTGCCTTTTATATAGTAAATTATTCAAAAAATAATTTTCAACTGTCGCAAATTTTAATTACGCCAGGGATTGCCTTTTCTATAGTAAATTATTCAAAAAATAATTTTCTACTGTCGCAAATTTTAAGTGCGCCAGGAATTGCCTTTTCTATAGTAAATTATTCAAAAAATAATTTTCTGCTGTCGCAAATTTTAAGTGCGCCAGGGATTGCCTTTTCTATAGTAAATTATTCAAAAAATAATTTTTTACTATCGCAAGTTTTAATTGCGCCAGGGATTGCCTTTTCTATAGTAAATTATTCAAAAAATAATTTTTTACTATCGCAAGTTTTAATTGCGCCAGGGATTGCCTTTTCTACAGTAAATTATTCAAAAAATAATTTTCTACTGTCGCAAATTTTAATTACGCCAGGGATTGCCTTTTCTATAGTAAATTATTCAAAAAAATAATTTTCTACTGTCGCAAATTTTAATTACGCCAGGGATTGCCTTTTCTATAGTAAATTATTCAAAAAATAATTTTCTACTGTCGCAAATTTTAATTACGCCAGGGATTGCCTTTTCTATAGTAAATTATTCAAAAAATAATTTTCTACTGTCGCAAATTTTAATTACGACAGGGATTGCCTTTTCTATAGTAAATTATTCAAAAAATAATTTTCTACTGTTGCAAATTTTAATTACGCCAGGGATTGCCTTTTCTATAGTAAATTATTCAAAAAATAATTTTCTACTGTTGCAAATTTTAATTACGCCAGGGATTGCCTTTTCTATAGTAAATTATTCAAAAAATAATTTTTTACTGTCGCAAATTTTAATTGCGCCAGGGATTGCCTTTTCTATAGTAAATTATTCAAAAAATAATTTTTTACTGTCGCAAATTTTAATTGCGCCAGGGATTGCCTTTTCTATAGTAAATTATTCAAAAAATAATTTTCTACTGTCGCAAATTTTAATTACGCCAGGGATTGCCTTTTCTATAGTAAATTATTCAAAAAATAATTTTCAACTGTCGCAAATTTTAATTACGCCAGGGATTGCCTTTTCTATAGTAAATTATTCAAAAAATAATTTTTTACTGTCGCAAATTTTAAATACGCCAGGGATTGCCTTTTCTACAGTAAAATTTGCAAAAAATAATTTTCAACTGTCGCAAATTTTAATTGCGCCAGGGATTGCCTTTTCTATAGTAAATTATTCAAAAAATAATTTTTTACTGTCGCAAATTTTAAATATCCCAGGGATTGCCATTTCTATAGTAAATTATTCAAAAAATAATTTTATACTGTCGCAAATTGTAAGTGCGCCAGGGATTGCCTTTTCTATAGTAAATTATTCAAAAAATAATTTTCAACTGTCGCAAATTTTAAGTGCGCCAGGGATTGCCTTTTCTATAGTAAATTTCTCACAAAATAATTTTTTACTGTCGCAAATTTTAATTGCGCCAGGGATTGCCTTTTCTATTGTAAATTATTCAAAAAATAATTTTCTACTGTCGCAAATTTTAGATATCCCAGGGATTGCCTTTTCTATAGTAAATTATTCAAAAAATAATTTTCTACTGTCGCAAATTTTAATTACGCCAGGGATTGCCTTTTCTATAGTAAACTATTCAAAAAATAATTTTTTACTGTCGCAAATTTTAAGTGCGCCATGGATTGCCTTTTCTATAGTAAATTATTCAAAAAATAATTTTCAACTGTCGCAAATTGTAATTGCGCCAGGGATTGCCTTTTGTATAGTAAATTATTCAAAAAATAATTTTCTACTGTCGCAAATTTCAAATCCGCCAGGGATTGCCTTTTCTATAGTAAATTATTCAAAAAATAATTTTATACTGTCGCAAATTTTAATTGCGCCAGGTATTGCCTTTTCTATAGTAAATTATTCAAAAAATAATATTTTACTGTCGCAAATTTTAATTGCGCCAGCGATTGCCTTTTATATAGTAAATTATTCAAAAAATAATTTTCAACTGTCGCAAATTGTAATTGCTCCAGGGATTGCCTTTTCTATAGTAAATTATTCAAAAAATAATTTTCTACTGTCGCAAATTTCAAATCCGCCAGGGATTGACTTTTCTATAGTAAATTATTCAAAAAATAATTTTATACTGTCGCAAATTTTAATTACGCCAGGGATTGCCTTTTCTATAGTAAATTATTCAAAAAATAATTTTCAACTGTCGCAAATTTTAATTGCGCCAGGGATTGCCTTTTATATAGTAAATTATTCAAAAAATAATTTTATACTATCGCAAATTTTAAGTGCGCCAGGGATTGCCTTTTCTATAGTAAATTTTGCAAAAAATAATTTTCTACTGTCGCAAATTTTAATTGCGCCAGGGATTGCCTTTTCTATAGTAAATTATTCAAAAAATAATTTTTTACTGTCGCAAATTTTAATTACGCCAGGGATTGCCTTTTCTATAGTAAATTATTCAAAAAATAATTTTCAACTGTTGCAAATTTTAATTGCGCCAGGGATTGCCTTTTCTACAGTAAATTATTCAAAAAATAATTTTTTACTGTCGCAAATTTTAATTGCGCCAGGGATTGCCTTTTCTATAGTAAATTATTCAAAAAATAATTTTCTACTGTCGCAAATTTTAATTACGCCAGGGATTGCCTTTTCTATAGTAAACTATTCAAAAAATAATTTTCAACTGTCGCAAATTTTAATTACGCCAGGGATTGCCTTTTCTATAGTAAATTATTCAAAAAATAATTTTATACTATCGCAAATTTTAAGTGCGCCAGGGATTGCCTTTTCTATAGTAAATTTTGCAAAAAATAATTTTCTACTGTCGCAAATTTTAATTGCGCCAGGGATTGCCTTTTCTATAGTAAATTATTCAAAAAATAATTTTTTACTGTCGCAAATTTTAATTACGCCAGGGATTGCCTTTTCTATAGTAAATTATTCAAAAAATAATTTTCAACTGTTGCAAATTTTAATTGCGCCAGGGATTGCCTTTTCTACAGTAAATTATTCAAAAAATAATTTTCTACTGTCGCAAATTTTAATTGCGCCAGGGATTGCCTTTTCTATAGTAAATTATTCAAAAAATAATTTTTTACTGTCGCAAATTTTAATTACGCCAGGTATTGCCGTTTATATAGTAAATTATTCAAAAAATAATTTTTTACTGTCGCAAATTTTAAGAGCGCCAGGGATTGCCTTTTATATAGTAAATTATTCAAAAAATAATTTTCAACTGTCGCAAATTTTAATTACGCCAGGGATTGCCTTTTCTATAGTAAATTATTCAAAAAATAATTTTCTACTGTCGCAAATTTTAAGTGCGCCAGGAATTGCCTTTTCTATAGTAAATTATTCAAAAAATAATTTTCTGCTGTCGCAAATTTTAAGTGCGCCAGGGATTGCCTTTTCTATAGTAAATTATTCAAAAAATAATTTTTTACTATCGCAAGTTTTAATTGCGCCAGGGATTGCCTTTTCTACAGTAAATTATTCAAAAAATAAAGTTCTACTGTCGCAAATTTTAATTACGCCAGGGATTGCCTTTTGTATAGTAAATTATTCAAAAAATAATTTTTTACTGTCGCAAATTTTAATTACGCCAGGGATTGCCTTTTCTATAGTAAATTATTCAAAAAATAATTTTTTATTGTCGCAAATTTTAATTGCGCCAGGGATTGCCTTTTCTATAGTAAATTATTCAAAAAATAATTTTTTACTGTCGCAAATTTTAATTACGCCAGGGATTGCCTTTTCTATAGTAAATTATTCAAAAAATAATTTTCAACTGTCGCAAATTTTAATTGCGCCAGGGATTGCCTTTTCTATAGTAAATTATTCAAAAAATAATTTTCTACTGTCGCAAATTTTAATTACGCCAGGGATTGCCTTTTCTATAGTAAATTATTCAAAAAATAATTTTCTACTGTCGCAAATTTTAATTACGCCAGGGATTGCCTTTTCTATAGTAAATTATTCAAAAAATAATTTTTTACTGTCGCAAATTTTAATTGCGCCAGGGATTGCCTTTTCTATAGTAAATTATTCAAAAAATAATTTTCTACTGTCGCAAATTTTAATTACGCCAGGGATTGCCTTTTCTATAGTAAATTATTCAAAAAATAATTTTCTACTGTCGCAAATTTTAATTACGCCAGGGATTGCCTTTTCTATAGTAAATTATTCAAAAAATAATTTTCTACTGTCGCAAATTTTAATTACGCCAGGGATTGCCTTTTCTATAGTAAATTATTCAAAAAATAATTTTCTACTGTCGCAAATTTTAATTACGCCAGGGATTGCCTTTTCTATAGTAAATTATTCAAAAAATAATTTTCTACTGTCGCAAATTTTAATTACGCCAGGGATTGCCTTTTCTATAGTAAATTATTCAAAAAATAATTTTTTACTATCGCAACTTTTAATTACGCCAGGGATTGCCTTTTCTATAGTAAATAATTCAAAAAATAATTTTTTACTCTCGCAAATTTTAATTGCGCCAGGGATTGCCTTTTCTATAGTAAATTATTCAAAAAATAATTTTTTACTGTCGCAAATTTTAATTGCGCAGGGATTGCCTTTTCTATAGTAAATTATTCAAAAAAATAATTTTCTACTGTCGCAAATTTTAATTACGCCAGGGATTGCCTTTTCTATAGTAAATTATTCAAAAAATAATTTTCAACTGTCGCAAATTTTAACTACGCCAGGGATTGCCTTTTCTATAGTAAATTATTCAAAAAATAATTTTTTACTGTCGCAAATTTTAAATACGCCAGGGATTGCCTTTTCTACAGTCAATTTTGCAAAAAATCATTTTCAACTGTCGCAAATTTAATTGCGCCAGGGATTGCCTTTTCTATAGTAAATTATTCAAAAAATAATTTTTACTGTCGCAAATTTTAAATATCCCAGGGATTGCCATTTCTATAGTAAATTATTCAAAAAATAATTTTATACTATCACAAATTGTAAGTGCGCAGGGATTGCTTTTTTCTATAGTAAATTATTCAAAAAATAATTCTCAACTGTCGCAAATTTTAAGTGCGCCAGGGATTGCCATTTCTATAGTAAATTTCTCACAAAATAATTTTTTACTGTCGCAAATTTTAATTGCGCCAGGAATTGCCTTTTCTATTGTAAATTATTCAAAAAAATAATTTCTACTGTCGCAAATTTTAAATATCCCAGGGGATTGCCTTTTCTATAGTAAATTATTCAAAAATAATTTTCTACTGTCGCAAATTTTAATTACGCCAGGGATTGCCTTTTCTATAGTAAACTATTCAAAAAATAATTTTTTACTGTAGCAAATTTTAAGTGCGCCAGGGATTGCCTTTTCTATAGTAAATTATTCAAAAAATAATTTTCAACTGTCGCAAATTGTAATTGCGCCAGGATTGCCTTTTCTATAGTAAATTATTCAAAAAATAATTTTTTTACTGTCGCAAATTTCAAATCCGCCAGGGATTGCCTTTTCTATAGTAAATTATTCAAAAAATAATTTTATACTGTCGCAAATTTTAATTGCGCCAGGGATTGCCTTTTCTATAGTAAATTATTCAAAAAATAATTTTCAACTGTCGCAAATTTTAATTGCGCCAGGGATTGCCTTTTATATAGTAAATTATTCAAAAAATAATTTTATACTGTCGCAAATTTTAAGTGCACCAAGGATTGCCTTTTCTATAGTAAATTTTGCAAAAAATAATTTTCTACTGTCGCAAATTTTAATTGCGCCAGGGATTGCCTTTTCTATAGTAAATTATTAAAAAAATAATTTTTTACTCTCGCAAATTTTAATTACGCCAGGGATTGCCTTTTCTATAGTAAATTATTCAAAAAATAATTTTCAACTGTCGCAAATTTTAATTGCGCCAGGGATTGCCTTTTCTATAGTAAATTATTCAAAAAAATTATTTTTTACTGTCGCAAATTTTAATTGCGCCAGGGATTGCCTTTTCTATAGTAAATTATTCAAAAAATAATTTTCTACTTTCGGAAATTTTAATTACGCAAGGGATTGCCTTTTCTATAGTAAATTATTCAAAAAATAATTTTCAACTGTCGCAAATTTTAATTACGCCAGGGATTGCTTTTCTATAGTAAATTATTCAAAAAATAATTTTTTACTGTCGCAAATTTTAAATACGCCAGGGATTGCCTTTTCTACAGTAAATTTTGCAAAAAATAATTTTTACTGTCGCAAATTTTAATTGCGCCAGGATTGCCTTTTCTACAGTAAATTATTCAAAAAATAATTTTTTACTGTCGCAAATTTTAATTGCGCCAGGGATTGCCTTTTCTATAGTAAATTATTCAAAAAATAATTTTCTACTGTTGCAAATTTTAATTGCGCCAGGGATTGCCTTTTCTACAGTAAATTTTTCAAAAATAATTTTCTACTGTCGCAAATTTTAAGTGCGCCAGGGATTGCCTTTTCTATTTTAAATTATTCAAAAAATAATTTTCAACTGTCGCAAATTTTAATTACGCCAGGGATTGCCTTTTCTATAGTAAATTATTCAAAAAATAATTTTCAACTGTCGCAAATTTTAATTACTTCAGGGATTGCCCTTTTCTATAGTAAATTATTCAAAAAATAATTTTCTACTGTCGCAAATTTCAAATCCGCCAGGGATTGCCTTTTCTATAGTAAATTATTCAAAAAATAATTTTCAATTGTCGCAAATTTTAATTACTCCAGGGATTGCCTTTTCTATAGTAAATTATTCAAAAAATAATTTTCTACTGTCGCAAATTTTAAATATCCCAGGGATTGCCTTTTCTATAGTAAATTATTCAAAAAATAATTTTCTACTGTCGCAAATTTTAATTACGCCAGGGATTGCCTTTTCTATAGTAAATTATTCAAAAAATAATTTTTTACTCTCGCAAATTTTAAGTGCGCCAGGGATTGCCTTTTCTATAGTAAATTATTCAAAAAATAATTTTCTACTGTCGCAAATTTCAAATCCGCCAGGGATTGCCTTTTCTATAGTAAATTATTCAAAAAATAATTTTCTACTGTCGCAAATTTTAATTACGCCAGGGATTGCCTTTTCTATAGTAAATTATTCAAAAAATAATTTTCTACTGTCGCAAATTTTAATTACGCCAGGGATTGCCTTTTCTATAGTAAATTATTCAAAAAATAATTTTCTACTGTCGCAAATTTTAATTACGCCAGGGATTGCCTTTTCTATAGAAAATTATTCAAAAAATAATTTTCTACTGTCGCAAATTTTAATTACGCCAGGGATTGCCTTTTCTATAGTAAATTATCCAAAAAATAATTTTCTACTGTCGCAAATTTTAATTACGCCAGGGATTGCCTTTTCTATAGTAAATTATTCAAAAAATAATTTTCTACTGTCGCAAATTTTAATTACGCCAGGGATTGCCTTTTCTATAGTAAATTATTCAAAAAATAATTTTCTACTGTCGCAAATTTTAATTACGCCAGGGATTGCCTTTTCTATAGTAAATTATTCAAAAAATAATTTTCTACTGTCGCAAATTTTAATTACGCCAGGGATTGCCTTTTCTATAGTAAATTATTCAAAAAATAATTTTTTACTGTCGCAAATTTTAATTGCGCCAGGGATTGCCTTTTCTATAGTAAATTATTCAAAAAATAATTTTCTACTGTTGCAAATTTTAATTACGCCAGGGATTGCCTTTTCTATAGTAAATTATTCAAAAAATAATTTTTTACTGTCGCAAATTTTAATTACGCCAGGGATTGCCTTTTCTATAGTAAATTATTCAAAAAATAATTTTTTACTTTCGCAAATTTTAAATATCCCAGGGATTGCCTTTTCTATAGTAAATTATTCAAAAAATAATTTGATACTGTCGCAAATTTTAAGTGCGCCAGGGATTGCCTTTTCTATAGTAAATTATTCAAAAAATAATTTTCAACTGTCGCAAATTTTAAGTGCGCCAGGGATTGCCTTTTCTATAGTAAATTTCTCACAAAATAATTTTTTACTGTCGCAAATTTTAATTGCGCCAGGGATTGCCTTTTCTATAGTAAATTATTCAAAAAATAATTTTCTACTGTCGCAAATTTTAAATATCCCAGGGATTGCCTTTTATATAGTAAATTATTCAAAAAATAATTTTCTACTGTCGCAAATTTTAAATATCCCAGGGATTGCCTTTTCTATAGTAAATTATTCAAAAAATAATTTTCTACTGTCGCAAATTTTAATTACGCCAGGGATTGCCTTTTCTATAGTAAATTATTCAAAAAATAATTTTTTACTGTCGCAAATTTTAAGTGCGCCAGGGATTGCCTTTTCTATAGTAAATTATTCAAAAAATAATTTTCAACTGTCGCAAATTGTAATTGAGCCAGGGATTGCCTTTTCTATAGTAAATTATTCAAAAAATAATTTTCTACTGTCGCAAATTTCAAATCCGCCAGGGATTGCCTTTTCTATAGTAAATTATTCAAAAAATAATTTTCTACTGTCGCAAATTTTAATTGCGCCAGGGATTGCCTTTTCTATAGTAAATTATTCAAAAAATAATTTTTTACTGTCGCAAATTTTAATTACGCCAGGGATTGCCTTTTCTATAGTAAATTATTCAAAAAATAATTTTCAACTGTCGCAAATTTTAATTGCGCCAGGGATTGCCTTTTCTATAGTAAATTATTCAAAAAATATTTTTTTACTGTCGCAAATTTTAATTGCGCCAGGGATTGCCTTTTCTATAGTAAATTATTCAAAAAATAATTTTCAACTGTCGCAAATTTTAATTACGCCAGGGATTGCCTTTTCTATAGTAAATTATTCAAAAAATAATTTTCAACTGTCGCAAATTTTAATTACGCCAGGGATTGCCTTTTCTATAGTAAATTATTCAAAAAATAATCTTTTACTGTCGCAAATTTTAAATACGCCAGGGATTGCCTTTTCTACAGTAAATTTTGCAAAAAATATTTTTTTACTGTCGCAAATTTTAATTGCGCCAGGGATTGCCTTTTCTATAGTAAATTATTCAAAAAATAATTTTTTACTGTCGCAAATTTTAATTGCGCCAGGGATTGCCTTTTCTATAGTAAATTATTCAAAAAATAATTTTCTACTGTCGCAAATTTTAATTGCGACAGGGATTGCCTTTTCTATAGTAAATTATTCAAAAAATAATTTTCAACTGTCGCAAATTTTAATTACGCCAGGGATTGCCTTTTCTATAGTAAATTATTCAAAAAATAATTTTTTTACTGTCGCAAATTTTAAATACGCCAGGGATTGCCTTTTCTACAGTAAATTTTGCAAAAAATAATTTTTTACTGTCGCAAATTTTAATTGCGCCAGGGATTGCCTTTTCTACAGTAAATTATTCAAAAAATAATTTTTTACTGTCGCAAATTTTAATTGCGCCAGGGATTGCCTTTTCTATAGTAAATTATTCAAAAAATAATTTTCTACTGTTGCAAATTTTAATTGCGCCAGGGATTGCCTTTTCTACAGTAAATTTTTCAAAAAATAATTTTCTACTGTCGCAAATTTTAAGTGCGCCAGGGATTGCCTTTTCTATTTTAAATTATTCAAAAAATAATTTTCAACTGTCGCAAATTTTAATTACGCCAGGGATTGCCTTTTCTATAGTAAATTATTCAAAAAATAATTTTCAACTGTCGCAAATTTTAATTACTTCAGGGATTGCCTTTTCTATAGTAAATTATTCAAAAAATAATTTTCTACTGTCGCAAATTTCAAATCCGCCAGGGATTGCCTTTTCTATAGTAAATTATTCAAAAAATAATTTTCAATTGTCGCAAATTTTAATTACTCCAGGGATTGCCTTTTCTATAGTAAATTATTCAAAAAATAATTTTCTACTGTCGCAAATTTTAAATATCCCAGGGATTGCCTTTTCTATAGTAAATTATTCAAAAAATAATTTTCTACTGTCGCAAATTTTAATTACGCCAGGGATTGCCTTTTCTATAGTAAATTATTCAAAAAATAATTTTTTACTCTCGCAAATTTTAAGTGCGCCAGGGATTGCCTTTTCTATAGTAAATTATTCAAAAAATAATTTTCTACTGTCGCAAATTTCAAATCCGCCAGGGATTGCCTTTTCTATAGTAAATTATTCAAAAAATAATTTTCTACTGTCGCAAATTTTAATTACGCCAGGGATTGCCTTTTCTATAGTAAATTATTCAAAAAATAATTTTCTACTGTCGCAAATTTTAATTACGCCAGGGATTGCCTTTTCTATAGTAAATTATTCAAAAAATAATTTTCTACTGTCGCAAATTTTAATTACGCCAGGGATTGCCTTTTCTATAGAAAATTATTCAAAAAATAATTTTCTACTGTCGCAAATTTTAATTACGCCAGGGATTGCCTTTTCTATAGTAAATTATCCAAAAAATAATTTTCTACTGTCGCAAATTTTAATTACGCCAGGGATTGCCTTTTCTATAGTAAATTATTCAAAAAATAATTTTCTACTGTCGCAAATTTTAATTACGCCAGGGATTGCCTTTTCTATAGTAAATTATTCAAAAAATAATTTTCTACTGTCGCAAATTTTAATTACGCCAGGGATTGCCTTTTCTATAGTAAATTATTCAAAAAATAATTTTCTACTGTCGCAAATTTTAATTACGCCAGGGATTGCCTCTTCTATAGTAAATTATTCAAAAAATAATTTTTTACTGTCGCAAATTTTAATTGCGCCAGGGATTGCCTTTTCTATAGTAAATTATTCAAAAAATAATTTTCTACTGTTGCAAATTTTAATTACGCCAGGGATTGCCTTTTCTATAGTAAATTATTCAAAAAATAATTTTTTACTGTCGCAAATTTTAATTACGCCAGGGATTGCCTTTTCTATAGTAAATTATTCAAAAAATAATTTTTTACTTTCGCAAATTTTAAATATCCCAGGGATTGCCTTTTCTATAGTAAATTATTCAAAAAATAATTTGATACTGTCGCAAATTTTAAGTGCGCCAGGGATTGCCTTTTCTATAGTAAATTATTCAAAAAATAATTTTCAACTGTCGCAAATTTTAAGTGCGCCAGGGATTGCCTTTTCTATAGTAAATTTCTCACAAAATAATTTTTTACTGTCGCAAATTTTAATTGCGCCAGGGATTGCCTTTTCTATAGTAAATTATTCAAAAAATAATTTTCTACTGTCGCAAATTTTAAATATCCCAGGGATTGCCTTTTATATAGTAAATTATTCAAAAAATAATTTTCTACTGTCGCAAATTTTAAATATCCCAGGGATTGCCTTTTCTATAGTAAATTATTCAAAAAATAATTTTCTACTGTCGCAAATTTTAATTACGCCAGGGATTGCCTTTTCTATAGTAAATTATTCAAAAAATAATTTTTTACTGTCGCAAATTTTAAGTGCGCCAGGGATTGCCTTTTCTATAGTAAATTATTCAAAAAATAATTTTCAACTGTCGCAAATTGTAATTGAGCCAGGGATTGCCTTTTCTATAGTAAATTATTCAAAAAATAATTTTCTACTGTCGCAAATTTCAAATCCGCCAGGGATTGCCTTTTCTATAGTAAATTATTCAAAAAATAATTTTCTACTGTCGCAAATTTTAATTGCGCCAGGGATTGCCTTTTCTATAGTAAATTATTCAAAAAATAATTTTTTACTGTCGCAAATTTTAATTACGCCAGGGATTGCCTTTTCTATAGTAAATTATTCAAAAAATAATTTTCAACTGTCGCAAATTTTAATTGCGCCAGGGATTGCCTTTTCTATAGTAAATTATTCAAAAAATATTTTTTTACTGTCGCAAATTTTAATTGCGCCAGGGATTGCCTTTTCTATAGTAAATTATTCAAAAAATAATTTTCAACTGTCGCAAATTTTAATTACGCCAGGGATTGCCTTTTCTATAGTAAATTATTCAAAAAATAATTTTCAACTGTCGCAAATTTTAATTACGCCAGGGATTGCCTTTTCTATAGTAAATTATTCAAAAAATAATCTTTTACTGTCGCAAATTTTAAATACGCCAGGGATTGCCTTTTCTACAGTAAATTTTGCAAAAAATAATTTTTTACTGTCGCAAATTTTAATTGCGCCAGGGATTGCCTTTTCTATAGTAAATTATTCAAAAAATAATTTTTTACTGTCGCAAATTTTAATTGCGCCAGGGATTGCCTTTTCTATAGTAAATTATTCAAAAAATAATTTTCTACTGTCGGAAATTTTAATTGCGACAGGGATTGCCTTTTCTATAGTAAATTATTCAAAAAATAATTTTCAACTGTCGCAAATTTTAATTACGCCAGGGATTGCCTTTTCTATAGTAAATTATTTAAAAAATAATTTTCAACTGTCGCAAATTTTAATTACTTCAGGGATTGCCTTTTCTATAGTAAATTATTCAAAAAATAATGTTCTACTGTCGCAAATTTCAAATCCGCCAGGGATTGCCTTTTCTATAGTAAATTATTCAAAAAAATAATTTTCAACTGTCGCAAATTTTAATTACGCCAGGGATTGCCTTTTCTATAGTAAATTATTCAAAAAATAATTTTCTACTGTCGCAAATTTTAAATATCCCAGGGATTGCCTTTTCTATAGTAAATTATTCAAAAAATAATTTTCTACTGTCGCAAATTTTAATTACGCCAGGAATTGCCTTTTCTATAGTAAATTATTCAAAAAATAATTTTTTACTGTCGCAAATTTTAAGTGCGCCAGGGATTGCCTTTTCTATAGTAAATTATTCAAAAAATAATTTTCAATTGTCGCAAATTGTAATTGCGCCAGGGATTGCCTTTTATATAGTAAATTATTCAAAAAATTATTTTTTACTGTCGCAAATTTTAATTGCGCCAGGGATTGCCTTTTCTATAGTAAATTATTCAAAAAATAATTTTATACTGTCGCAAATTTTAAGTGCGCCAGGGATTGCCTTTTCTATAGTAAATTTTGCAAAAAATAATTTTCTACTGTCGCAAATTTTAATTGCACCAGGGATTGCCTTTTCTATAGTAAATTATTCAAAAAATAATTTTTTACTGTCGCAAATTTTAATTACGCCAGGGATTGCCTTTTCTATAGTAAATTATTCAAAAAATAATTTTCAACTGTCGCAAATTTTAATTGCGCCAGGGATTGCCTTTTCTATAGTAAATTATTCAAAAAATAATTTTTTACTGTCGCAAATTTTAATTGCGCCAGGGATTGCTTTTTCTATAGTAAATTTTGCAAAAAATAATTTTCTACTGTCGCAAATTTTAATTGCACCAGGGATTGCCTTTTCTATAGTAAATTATTCAAAAAATAATTTTCAACTGTCGCAAATTTTAATTACGCCAGGGATTGCCTTTTCTATAGTAAATTATTCAAAAAATAATTTTCAACTGTCGCAAATTTTAATTACGCCAGGGATTGCCTTTTCTATAGTAAATTATTCAAAAAATAATCTTTTACTGTCGCAAATTTTAAATACGCCAGGGATTGCCTTTTCTACAGTAAATTTTGCAAAAAATAATTTTTTACTGTCGCAAATTTTAATTGCGCCAGGGATTGCCTTTTCTATAGTAAATTATTCAAAAAATAATTTTTTACTGTCGCAAATTTTAATTGCGCCAAGGATTGCCTTTTCTATAGTAAATTATTCAAAAAATAATTTTCTACTGTCGCAAATTTTAATTGCGACAGGGATTGCCTTTTCTATAGTAAATTATTCAAAAAATAATTTTCAACTGTCGCAAATTTTAATTACGCCAGGGATTGCCTTTTCTATAGTAAATTATTTAAAAAATAATTTTCAACTGTCGCAAATTTTAATTACTTCAGGGATTGCCTTTTCTATAGTAAATTATTCAAAAAATAATGTTCTACTGTCGCAAATTTCAAATCCTCCAGGGATTGCCTTTTCTATAGTAAATTATTCAAAAAAATAATTTTCAACTGTCGCAAATTTTAATTAGCCAGGGATTGCCTTTTCTATAGTAAATTATTCAAAAAATAATTTTCTACTGTCGCAAATTTTAAATATCCCAGGGATTGCCTTTTCTATAGTAAATTATTCAAAAAATAATTTTCTACTGTCGCAAATTTTAATTACGCCAGGAATTGCCTTTTCTATAGTAAATTATTCAAAAAATAATTTTTTACTGTCGCAAATTTTAAGTGCGCCAGGGATTGCCTTTTCTATAGTAAATTATTCAAAAAATAATTTTCAATTGTCGCAAATTGTAATTGCGCCAGGGATTGCCTTTTATATAGTAAATTATTCAAAAAATAATTTTTTACTGTCGCAAATTTTAATTGCGCCAGGGATTGCCTTTTCTATAGTAAATTATTCAAAAAATAATTTTATACTGTCGCAAATTTTAAGTGCGCCAGGGATTGCCTTTTCTATAGTAAATTTTGCAAAAAATAATTTTCTACTGTCGCAAATTTTAATTGCACCAGGGATTGCCTTTTCTATAGTAAATTATTCAAAAAATAATTTTTTACTGTCGCAAATTTTAATTACGCCAGGGATTGCCTTTTCTATAGTAAATTATTCAAAAAATAATTTTCAACTGTCGCAAATTTTAATTGCGCCAGGGATTGCCTTTTCTATAGTAAATTATTCAAAAAATAATTTTTTACTGTCGCAAATTTTAATTGCGCCAGGGATTGCCTTTTCTATAGTAAATTATTCAAAAAATAATTTTCTACTGTCGCAAATTTTAATTACGCCAGGGATTGCCTTTTCTATAGTAAATTATTCAAAAAATAATTCTCAACTGTCGCAAATTTTAATTACGCCAGGGATTGCCTTTTCTATAGTAAATTATTCAAAAAATAATTTTTTACTGTCGCAAATTTTAAATACGCTAGGGATTGCCTTTTCTACAGTAAATTTTGCAAAAAATAATTTTTTACTGTCGCAAATTTTGATTGCGCCAGGGATTGCCTTTTCTATAGTAAATTATTCAAAAAATAATTTTCAACGGTCGCAAATTTTAATTACGCCAGGGATTGCCTTTTCTATAGTAAATTATTCAAAAAATAATTTTCAACTGTCGCAAATTTTAATTACTTCAAGGATTGCCTTTTCTATAGTAAATTATTCAAAAAATAATTTTCTACTGTCGCAAATTTAAAATCCGACAGGGATTGCCTTTTCTATAGTAAATTATTCAAAAAATAATATTCAACTGTCGCAAATTTTAATTACGCCAGGGATTGCCTTTTCTATAGTAAATTATTCAAAAAATAATTTTCTACTGTCGCAAATTTTAAATATCCCAGGGATTGCCTTTTCTATAGTAAATTATTCAAAAAATAATTTTCTACTGTCGCAAATTTTAATTACGCCAGGGATTGCCTTTTCTATAGTAAATTATTCAAAAAATAATTTTTTACTGTCGCAAATTTTAAGTGCGTCAGGGATTGCCTTTTCTATAGTAAATTATTCAAAAAATAATTTTCAACTGTCGCAAATTGTAATTGCGCCAGGGATTGCCTTTTCTATAGTAAATTACTCAAAAAATAATTTTCTAATGTCGCAAATTTCAAATCCGCCAGGGATTGCCTTTTCTATAGTAAATTATTCAAAAAATAATTTTATACTGTCGCAAATTTTAATTGCGCCAGGGATTGCCATTTCTATAGTAAATTATTCAAAAAATAATTTTCAACTGTCGCAAATTTTAATTGCGCCAGGGATTGCCTTTTATATAGTAAATTATTCAAAAAATAATTTTATACTGTCGCAAATTTTAAGTGCGCCAGGGATTGCCTTTTCTATAGTAAATTTTGCAAAAAATAATTTTCTACTGTCGCAAATTTTAATTGCGCCAGGGATTGCCTTTTCTATAGTAAATTATTCAAAAAATAATTTTTTACTGTCGCAAATTTTAATTACGCCAGGGATTGCCTTTTCTATAGTAAATTATTCAAAAAATAATTTTTTACTGTCGCAAATTTTAAATATCCCAGGGATTGCCTTTTCTATAGTAAATTATTCAAAAAATAATTTTTTACTGTCGCAAATTTCAAATCCGCCAGGGATTGCCTTTTCTATAGTAAATTATTCAAAAAATAATTTTCTAATGTCGCAAATTTCAAATCCGCCAGGGATTGCCTTTTCTATAGTAAATTATTCAAAAAATAATTTTATACTGTCGCAAATTTTAATTGCGCCAGGGATTGCCTTTTCTATAGTAAATTATTCAAAAAATAATTTTCAACTGTCGCAAATTTTAATTGCGCCAGGGATTGCCTTCTATATAGTAAATTATTCAAAAAATAGTTTTCAACTGTCGCAAATTTTAATTACGCCAGGGATTGCCTTTTCTATAGTAAATTATTCAAAAAATAATTTTTTACTGTCGCAAATTTTAAATACGCCAGGGATTGCCTTTTCTACAGTAAATTTTGCAAAAAATAATTTTTTACTGTCGCAAATTTTAATTGCGCCAGGGATTGCCTTTTCTATAGTAAATTATTCAAAAAATAATTTTTTACTGTCGCAAATTTTAATTGCGCCAGGGATTGCCTTTTCTATAGTAAATTATTCAAAAAATAATTTTCTACTGTCGCAAATTTTAATTACGCCAGGGATTGCCTTTTCTATAGTAAATTATTCAAAAAATAATTTTCAACTGTCGCAAATTTTAATTACGCCAGGGATTGCCTTTTCTATAGTAAATTATTCAAAAAATAATTTTCTACTGTCGCAAATTTTAAATATCCCAGGGATTGCCTTTTCTATAGTAAATTATTCAAAAAATAATTTTCTACTGTCGCAAATTTTAATTACGCCAGGGATTGCCTTTTCTATAGTAAATTATTCAAAAAATAATTTTTTACTGTCGCAAATTTTAAGTGCGTCAGGGATTGCCTTTTCTATAGTAAATTATTCAAAAAATAATTTTCAACTGTCGCAAATTGTAATTGCGCCAGGGATTGCCTTTTCTATAGTAAATTATTCAAAAAATAATTTTCTAATGTCGCAAATTTCAAATCCGCCAGGGATTGCCTTTTCTATAGTAAATTATTCAAAAAATAATTTTATACTGTCGCAAATTTTAATTGCGCCAGGGATTGCCATTTCTATAGTAAATTATTCAAAAAATAATTTTCAACTGTCGCAAATTTTAATTGCGCCAGGGATTGCCTTTTATATAGTAAATTATTCAAAAAATAATTTTATACTGTCGCAAATTTTAAGTGCGCCAGGGATTGCCTTTTCTATAGTAAATTTTGCAAAAAATAATTTTCTACTGTCGCAAATTTTAATTGCGCCAGGGATTGCCTTTTCTATAGTAAATTATTCAAAAAATAATTTTTTACTGTCGCAAATTTTAATTACGCCAGGGATTGCCTTTTCTATAGTAAATTATTCAAAAAATAATTTTTTACTGTCGCAAATTTTAAATATCCCAGGGATTGCCTTTTCTATAGTAAATTATTCAAAAAATAATTTTTTACTGTCGCAAATTTCAAATCCGCCAGGGATTGCCTTTTCTATAGTAAATTATTCAAAAAATAATTTTCTAATGTCGCAAATTTCAAATCCGCCAGGGATTGCCTTTTCTATAGTAAATTATTCAAAAAATAATTTTATACTGTCGCAAATTTTAATTACGCCAGGGATTGCCTTTTCTATAGTAAATTATTCAAAAAATAATTTTCAACTGTCGCAAATTTTAATTGCGCCAGGGATTGCCTTCTATATAGTAAATTATTCAAAAAATAATTTTCAACTGTCGCAAATTTTAATTACGCCAGGGATTGCCTTTTCTATAGTAAATTATTCAAAAAATAATTTTTTACTGTCGCAAATTTTAAATACGCCAGGGATTGCCTTTTCTACAGTAAATTTTGCAAAAAATAATTTTTTACTGTCGCAAATTTTAATTGCGCCAGGGATTGCCTTTTCTATAGTAAATTATTCAAAATATAATTTTTTACTGTCGCAAATTTTAATTGCGCCAGGGATTGCCTTTTCTATAGTAAATTATTCAAAAAATAATTTTCTACTGTCGCAAATTTTAATTACGCCAGGGATTGCCTTTTCTATAGTAAATCATTCAAAAAATAATTTTCAACTGTCGCAAATTTTAATTACGCCAGGGATTGCCTTTTCTATAGTAAATTATTCAAAAAATAATTTTTTACTGTCGCAAATTTTAAATACGCTAGGGATTGCCTTTTCTACAGTAAATTTTGCAAAAAATAATTTTTTACTGTCGCAAATTTTGATTGCGCCAGGGATTGCCTTTTCTATAGTAAATTATTCAAAAAATAATTTTCTAATGTCGCAAATTTCAAATCCGCCAGGGATTGCCTTTTCTATAGTAAATTATTCAAAAAATAATTTTATACTGTCGCAAATTTTAATTGCGCCAGGGATTGCCATTTCTATAGTAAATTATTCAAAAAATAATTTTCAACTGTCGCAAATTTTAATTGCGCCAGGGATTGCCTTTTATATAGTAAATTATTCAAAAAATAATTTTATACTGTCGCAAATTTTAAGTGCGCCAGGGATTGCCTTTTCTATAGTAAATTTTGCAAAAAATAATTTTCTACTGTCGCAAATTTTAACTGCGCCAGGGATTGCCTTTTCTATAGTAAATTATTCAAAAAATAATTTTTTACTGTCGCAAATTTTAATTGCGCCAGGGATTGCCTTTTCTATAGTAAATTATTCAAAAAATAATTTTCTAATGTCGCAAATTTCAAATCCGCCAGGGATTGCCTTTTCTATAGTAAATTTTTCAAAAAATAATTTTATACTGTCGCAAATTTTAATTGCGCCAGGGATTGCCTTCTATATAGTAAATTATTCAAAAAATAATTTTCAACTGTCGCAAATTTTAATTACGCCAGGGATTGCCTTTTCTATAGTAAATTATTCAAAAAATAATTTTTTACTGTCGCAAATTTTAAATACGCCAGGGATTGCCTTTTCTACAGTAAATTTTGCAAAAAATAATTTTTTACTGTCGCAAATTTTAATTGCGCCAGGGATTGCCTTTTCTATAGTAAATTATTCAAAAAATAATTTTTTACTGTCGCAAATTTTAATTGCGCCAGGGATTGCCTTTTCTATAGTAAATTATTCAAAAAATAATTTTCTACTGTCGCAAATTTTAATTGCGCCAGGGATTGCCTTTTCTACAGTAAATTTTTCAAAAAATAATTTTCTACTGTCGCAAATTTTAAATGCGCCAGGGATTGCCTTTTCTATAGTAAATTATTCAAAAAATAATTTTAAAGTATCGCAAATTTTAATTACGCCAGGGATTGCCTTTTCTATAGTAAATTTTTCAAAAAATAATTTTCAACTGTCGCAAATTTTAATTACTTCAGGGATTGCCTTTTCTATAGTAAATTATTCAAAAAATAATTTTCTACTGTCGCAAATTTCAAATCCGCCAGGGATTGCCTTTTCTATAGTAAATTATTCAAAAAATAATTTTCAACTGTCGCAAATTTTAATTACGCCAGGGATTGCCTTTTCTATAGTAAATTATTCAAAAAATAATTTTATACTTTCGCAAATTTTAAGTGCGCCAGGGATTGCCTTTTCTATAGTAAATTATTTAAAAAATAATTTTTTACTGTCGCAAATTTTAAATATCCCAGGGATTGCCTTTTCTATAGTAAATTACTCAAAAAATAATTTTCAAATGTCGCAAATTTTAATTACGCCAGGGATTGCCTTTTCTATAGTAAATTATTCAAAAAATAATTTTTTACTGTCGCAAATTTTAAATACGCCAGGGATTGCCTTTTCTATAGTAAATTATTCAAAAAATAATTTTCAACTGTCGCAAATTTTAATTGCGCCAGGGATTGCCTTTTCTATAGTAAATTATTCAAAAAATAATTTTTTACTCTCGCAAATTTTAAGTGCGCCAGGGATTGCCTTTTCTATAGTAAATTATTCAAAAAATAATTTTCAACTGTCGCAAATTTTAATTACGCCTGGGATTGCCTTTTCTATAGTAAATTATTCAAAAAATAATTTTTTACTGTCGCAAATTTTAAATACGCCAGGGATTGCCTTTTCTATAGTAAATTATTCAAAAAATAATTTTCAACTGTCACAAATTTTAATTGCGCCAGGGATTGCCTTTTCTATAGTAAATTATTCAAAAAATAATTTTCTACTGTCGCAAATTTTAATTACGCCAGGGATTGCCTTTTCTATAGTAAATTATTCAAAAAATAATTTTCAACTGTCGCAAATTTTAATTACGCCAGGGATTGCCTTTTCTATAGTAAATTATTCAAAAAATAATTTTTTACTGTCGCAAATTTTAAATACGCCTGGGATTGCCTCTTCTATAGTAAATTATTCAAAAAATAATTTTCAACTGTCGCAAATTTTAATTGCGCCAGGGATTGCCTTTTCTATAGTAAATTATTCAAAAAATAATTTTTTACTGTCGCAAATTTTAAGTGCGCCAAGGATTGCCTTTTCTATAGTAAATTATTCAAAAAATAATTTTCTACTGTCGCAAATTTTAATTACGCCAGGGATTGCCTTTTCTATAGTAAATTATTCAAAAAATAATTTTCAACTGTCGCAAATTGTAATTGCGCCAGGGATTGCCTTTTCTATAGTAAATTATTCAAAAAATAATTTTCTTATGTCGCAAATTTCAAATCCGCCAGGGATTGCCTTTTCTATAGTAAATTATTCAAAAATAATTTTATACTGTCGCAAATTTTAATTGCGCCAGGGATTGCCATTTCTATAGTAAATTATTCAAAAAATAATTTTCAACTGTCGCAAATTTTAATTGCGCCAGGGATTGCCTTTTATATAGTAAATTATTCAAAAAATAATTTTATACTGTCGCAAATTTTAAGTGCGCCAGGGATTGCCTTTTCTATAGTAAATTTTGCAAAAAAAAATTTTCTACTGTCGCAAATTTTAATTGCGCCAGGGATTGCCTTTTCTATAGTAAATTATTCAAAAAATAATTTTTTACTGTCGCAAATTTTAATTACGCCAGGGATTGCCTTTTCTATAGTAAATTATTCAAAAAATAATTTTTTACTGTCGCAAATTTTAAATATCCCAGGGATTGCCTTTTCTATAGTAAATTATTCAAAAAATAATTTTTTACTGTCGCAAATTTCAAATCCGCCAGGGATTGCCTTTTCTATAGAAAATTATTCAAAAAATAATTTTCTAATGTCGCAAATTTCAAATCCGCCAGGGATTGCCTTTTCTATAGTAAATTATTCAAAAAATAATTTTATACTGTCGCAAATTTTAATTGCGCCAGGGATTGCCTTTTCTATAGTAAATTATTCAAAAAATAATTTTCAACTGTCGCAAATTTTAATTGCGCCAGGGATTGCCTTCTATATAGTAAATTATTCAAAAAATAATTTTCAACTGTCGCAAATTTTAATTACGCCAGGGATTGCCTTTTCTATAGTAAATTATTCAAAAAATAATTTTTTACTGTCGCAAATTTTAAATACGCCAGGGATTGCCTTTTCTACAGTAAATTTTGCAAAAAATAATTTTTTACTGTCGCAATATTTAATTGCGCCAGGGATTGCCTTTTCTATAGTAAATTATTCAAAAAATAATTTTCAAGTATCGCAAATTTTAATTACGCCAGGGATTGCCTTTTCTATAGTAAATTTTTCAAAAAATAATTTTCAACTGTCGCAAATTTTAATTACTTCATGGATTGCCTTTTCTATAGTAAATTATTCAAAAAATAATTTTCTACTGTCGCAAATTTCAAATCAGCCAGGGATTGCCTTTTCTATAGTAAATTATTCAAAAAATAATTTTCAACTGTCGCAAATTTTAATTACGCCAGGGATTGCCTTTTCTATAGTAAATTATTCAAAAAATAATTTTATACTTTCGCAAATTTTAAGTGCGCCAGGGATTGCCTTTTCTATAGTAAATTATTCAAAAAATAATTTTTTACTGTCGCAAATTTTAAATATCCCAGGGATTGCCTTTTCTATAGTAAATTACTCAAAAAATAATTTTCAAATGTCGCAAATTTTAATTACGCCAGGGATTGCATTTTCTATTGTAAATTATTCAAAAAATAATTTTTTACTGTCGCAATTTTTAAATACGCAAGGGATTGCCTTTTCTATAGTAAATTATTCAAAAAATAATTTTCAACTGTCGCAAATTTTAATTGCGCCAGGGATTGCCTTTTCTATAGTAAATTATTCAAAAAATAATTTTTTACTCTCGCAAATTTTAAGTGCGCCAGGGATTGCCTTTTCTATAGTAAATTATTCAAAAAATAATTTTCAACTGTCGCAAATTTTAATTACGCCAGGGATTGCCTTTTCTATAGTAAATTATTCAAAAAATAATTTTTTACTGTCGCAAATTTTAAATACGCCAGGGATTGCCTTTTCTATAGTAAATTATTCAAAAAATAATTTTCAACTGTCACAAATTTTAATTGCGCCAGGGATTGCCTTTTCTATAGTAAATTATTCAAAAAATAATTTTCTACTGTCGCAAATTTTAATTACGCCAGGGATTGCCTTTTCTATAGTAAATTATTCAAAAAATAATTTTCAACTGTCGCAAATTTTAATTACGCCAGGGATTGCCTTTTCTATAGTAAATTATTCTAAAAATAATTTTTTACTGTCGCAAATTTTAAATACGCCTGGGATTGCCTCTTCTATAGTAAATTATTCAAAAAATAATTTTCAACTGTCGCAAATTTTAATTGCGCCAGGGATTGCCTTTTCTATAGTAAATTATTCAAAAAATAATTTTTTACTGTCGCAAATTTTAAGTGCCGAAAGGATTGCCTTTTCTATAGTAAATTATTCAAAAAATAATTTTCTACTGTCGCAAATTTTAATTACGCCAGGGATTGCCTTTTCTATAGTAAATTATTCAAAAAATAATTTTCAACTGTCGCAAATTTTAATTGCGCCAGGGATTGCCTTTTCTATAGTAAATTATTCAAAAAATAATTTTTTACTGTCGCAAATTTTAAGTGCGCCAGGGATTGCCTTTTCTATAGTAAATTATTCAAAAAATAATTTTCTACTGTCGCAAATTTTAATTGCGCCAGGGATTGCCTTTTCTATAGTAAATTATTCAAAAAATAATTTTTTACTGTCGCAAATTTTAATTACGCCAGGGATTGCCTATTCTATAGTAAATGATTCAAAAAATAATTTTCAACTGTCGCAAATTTTAATTGCGCCAGGGATTGCCTTTTCTATAGTAAATTATTCAAAAAATAATTTCCTACTGTCGCAAATTTTAATTACGCCAGGGATTGCCTTTTCTACAGTAAATTATTCAAAAAATAATTTTTTCCTATCGCAAGTTTTAATTGCGCCAGGGATTGCCTTTTCTATAGTAAATTATTCAAAAAATAATTTTCTACTGTCGCAAATTTTAGGTGCGCCAGGGATTGCCTTTTCTATAGTAAATTATTCAAAAAATAATTTTTTACTGTCGCAAATTTTAAGTGCGCCAGGGATTGCCTTTTCTATAGTAAATTATTCAAAAAATAATGTTTTTACTGTCGCAAATTTTAAATACTCCAGGGATTGCCTTTTCTATAGTAAATTATTCAAAAAATAATTTTTTACTATCGCAAATTTTAATTACGCCAGGGATTGCCTTTTCTATAGTAAATTATTCAAAAAATAATTTTTTACTGTCGCAAATTTTAAGTGCGCCAGGGATTGCCTTTTCTATAGTAAATTTTGCAAAAAATAATTTTTTTCTGTCGCAAATTTTAATTGCGCCAGGGATTGCCTTTTCTGTAGTAAATTATTCAAAAAATAATTTTCTACTGTCTCAAATTTTAATTGCGCCAGGGATTGCCTTTTCTACAGTAAATTTTTCAAAAAATAATTTTCTACTGTCGCAAATTTTAATTGCGCCAGGGATTGCCTTTTCTACAGTAAATTCTTCAAAAATTAATTTTTTTCTGTCGCAAATTTTAAATACGCCAGGGATTGCCTTTTCTATAGTAAATTATTCAAAAAATAATTTTGTACTGTCGAAAATTTTAATTACGCCAAGGATTGCCTTTTCTATAGTAAATTATTCAAAAAATAATTTTTTACTGTCGCAAATTTTAGGTGCGCCAAGGGATTGCCTTTTCTATAGTAAATTATTCAAAAAATAATTTTCTACTCTCGCAAATTTTAAGTGCGCCAGGGATTGCCATTTCTATAGTAAATTATTCAAAAAATAATTTTCTACTGTCGCAAATTTTAAGTGCGCCAGGGATTGCCTTTTCTATAGTAAATTATTCAAAAAATAATTTTTTACTGTCGCAAATTTTAATTGCGCCAGGGATTGCCTTTTCTACAGTAAATTATTCAAAAAATAATTTTATACTGTCGCAAATTTTAATTGCGCCAGGGATTGCCTTTTCTATAGTAAATAATTCAAAAAATAATTTTCTACTGTCGCAAATTTTAATTACGCCAGGGATTGCCTTTTCTATAGTAAATTATTCAAAAAATAATTTTCTACTGTCGCAAATTTTAATTACGCCAGGGATTGCCTTTTCTATAGTAAATTATTCAAAAAAATTTTTTTACTGTCGCAAATTTTAAGTGGGCCAGGGATTGCCTTTTCTATAGTAAATTATTCAAAAAATAATTTTGTACTGTCGCAAATTTTAATTACGCCAGGGATTGCCTTTTCTATAGTAAATTATTCAAAAAATAATTTTTTACTGTCGCAAATTTTAAGTGCGCCAGGGATTGCCTTTTCTATAGTAAATTATTCAAAAAATAATTTTCAACTGTCGCAAATTGTAATTGCGCCAGGGATTGCCTTTTCTATAGTAAATTATTCAAAAAATAATTTTCTACTGTCGCAAATTTCAAATCCGCCAGGGATTGCCTTTTCTATAGTAAATTATTCAAAAAATAATTGTATACTGTCGCAAATTTTAATTGCGCCAGGGATTGCCTTTTCTATAGTAAATTATTCAAAAAATAATTTTCAACTGTCGCAAATTTAAATTGCGCCAGGGATTGCCTTTTATATAGTAAATTATTCAAAAAATAATTTTATACTGTCGCAAATTTTAAGTGCGCCAGGGATTGCCTTTTCTATAGTAAATTTTGCAAAAAATAATTTTCTACTGTCGCAAATTTTAATTGCGCCAGGTATTGCCTTTTCTATAGTAAATTATTCAAAAAATATTTTTTTACTGTCGCAAATTTTAATTACGCCAGGGATTGCCTTTTCTATAATAAATTATTCAAAAAATAATTTTCAACTGTCGCAAATTTTAATTGCGCCAGGGATTGCCTTTTCTATAGTAAATTATTCAAAAAATAATTTTTTACTGTCGCAAATTTTAATTGCGCCAGGGATTGCCTTTTCTATAGTAAATTATCAAAAAAAAATAATTTTCTACTGTCGCAAATTTTAATTACGCCAGGGATTGCCTTTTATATAGTAAATTATTCAAAAAATAATTTTCTACTGTCGCAAATTCTAAGTGCGCCAGGGATTGCCTTTTCTATAGTATATTATTCAAAAAATAATTTTCTACTGTCGCAAATTTTAATTACGCCAGGGATTGCCTTTTCTATAGTAAATTATTCAAAAAATAATTTTTTACTGTCGCAAATTTTAAGTGCGCCAGGGATTGCCTTTTCTATAGTAAATTATTCAAAAAATAATTTTCAACTGTCGCAAATTTTAATTGCGCCAAGGATTGCCTTTTCTATAGTAAATTATTCAAAAAATAATTTTCAACTGTCGCAAATTTTAATTACGCCAGGGATTGCCTTTTCTATAGTAAATTATTCAAAAATAATTTTCTACTGTCGCAAATTTTAATTACGCCAGGGATTGCCTTTTCTATAGTAAATTATTCAAAAAATAATTTTCAACTGTCGCAAATTTTAATTGCGCCAGGGATTGCCTTTTCTATAGTAAATTATTCAAAAAATAATTTTCTACTATCGCAAATTTTAATTACGCCAGGGATTGCCTTTTCTATAGTAAATTATTCAAAAAATAATTTTCAACTGTCGCAAATTTTAATTGCGCCAGGGATTGCCTTTTCTATAGTAAAGTATTCAAAAAATAATTTTCAACTGTCGCAAATTGTAATTGCGCCAGGGATTGCCTTTTCTATAGTAAATTATTCAAAAAATAAGTTTCTACTGTCGCAAATTTCGAATCCGCCAGGGATTGCCTTTTCTATAGTAAATTATTCAAAAAATAATTTTATACTGTCGCAAATTTTAATTGCGCCAGGGATTGCCTTTTCTATAGTTAATTTTGCGAAAAATAATTTTTTACTGTCGCAGATTTTAATTGCGCCAGGGATTGCCTTTTCTATAGTAAATTATTCAAAAAATAATTTTCTACTGTCGCAAATTTTAATTGCGCCAGGGATTGCCTTTTCTATAGTAAATTATTCAAAAAATTATTTTTTACTGTCGCAAATTTTAAGTGCGCCAGGGATTGCCTTTTCTATAGTAAATTATTCAAAAAATAATTTTCAACTGTCGCAAATTGTAATTGCGCCAGGGATTGCCTTTTCTATAGTAAATTATTCAAAAAATAATTTTCTACTTTCGCAAATTTCAAGTCCGCCAGGGATTGCCTTTTCTATAGTAAATTATTCCAAAAATAATTTTATACTGTCGCAAATTTTAATTGCGCCAGGGATTGCCTTTTCTATAGTAAATTATTCAAAAAATAATTTTCAACTGTCGCAAATTTTAATTGCGCCAGGGATTGCCTTTTATATAGTAAATTATTCAAAAAATAATTTTATACTGTCGCAAATTTTAAGTGCGCCAGGGATTGCCTTTTCTATAGTAAATTTTGCAAAAAATAATTTTCTACTGTCGCAAATTTTAATTGCGCCAGGGATTGCCTTTTCTATAGTAAATTATTCAAAAAATAATTTTTTACTGTCGCAAATTTTAATTACGCCAGGGATTGCCTTTTCTATAGTAAATTATTCAAAAAATAATTTTCTACTGTCGCAAATTTTTATTACGCCAGGGATTGCCTTTTCTATAGTAAATTATTCAAAAAATAATTTTTTACTGTCGCAAATTTTAAGTGCGCCAGGGATTGCCTTTTCTATAGTAAATTATTCAAAAAATAATTTTCAACTGTCGCAAATTGTAATTGCGCCAGGGATTGCCTTTTCTATAGTAAATTATTCAAAAAATAATTTTCTACTGTCGCAAATTTCAAATCCGCCAGGGATTGCCTTTTCTATAGTAAATTATTCAAAAAATAATTTTATACTGTCGCAAATTTTAATTGCGCCAGGGATTGCCTTTTCTATAGTAAATTATTCAAAAAATAATTTTCAACTGTCGCAAATTTTAATTGCGCCAAGGATTGCCTTTTATATAGTAAATTATTCAAAAAATAATTTTTTACTGTCGCAAATTTTAATTACGCCAGGGATTGCCTTTTCTATAGTAAATTATTCAAAAAATAATTTTCAATTGTCGCAAATTTTAAATACGCCAGGGATTGCCTTTTCTATAGTAAATTATTCAAAAAATAATTTTATACTGTCGCAAATTTTAATTACGCCATGGATTGCCGTTTCTATAGTAAATTATTCAAAAAATAATTTTTTACTGTCGCAAATTTTAATTGCGCCAGGGATTGCATTTTCTACAGTAAATTTTTCAAAAATTATTTTTTTACTGTCGCGCAAATTTTAATTGCGCCAGGGATTGCCTTTTCTATAGTAAATTATTCAAAAAATAATTTTTTACTGTCGCAAATTTTAATTACGCCAGGGATTGCCTTTTCTATAGTAAATTATTCAAAAAATAATTTTCAACTGTCGCAAATTTTAATTGCGCCAGGGATTGCCTTTTCTATAGTAAATTATTCAAAAAATAATTTTTTACTGTCGCAAATTTTAATTGCGCCAGGGATTGCCTTTTCTATAGTAAATTATTCAAAAAATAATTTTCTACTGTCGCAAATTTTAATTACGCCAGGGATTGCCTTTTCTATAGTAAATTATTCAAAAAATAATTTTTTACTGTCGCAAATTTTAAGTGCGCCAGGGATTGCCTTTTCTATAGTAAATTATTCAAAAAATAATTTTCAACTGTCGCAAATTGTAATTGCGCCAGGGATTGCCTTTTCTATAGTAAATTATTCAAAAAATAATTTTCTACTGTCGCAAATTTCAAATCCGCCAGGGATTGCCTTTTCTATAGTAAATTATTCAAAAAATAATTTTATACTGTCGCAAATTTTAATTGGGCCAGGGATTGCCTTTTCTATAGTAAATTATTCAAAAAATAATTTTCAACTGTCGCAAATTTTAATTGCGCCAAGGATTGCCTTTTATATAGTAAATTATTCAAAAAATAATTTTTTACTGTCGCAAATTTTAATTACGCCAGGGATTACCTTTTCTATAGTAAATTATTCAAAAAATAATTTTCAACTGTCGCAAATTTTAAATACGCCAGGGATTGCCTTTTATATAGTAAATTATTCAAAAAATAATTTTATACTGTCGCAAATTTTAAGTGCGCCAGGGATTGCCTTTTCTATAGTAAATTTTGCAAAAAATAATTTTCTACTGTCGCAAATTTTAATTGCGCCAGGGATTGCCTTTTCTATAGTAAATTATTCAAAAAATAATTTTTCACTGTCGCAAATTTTAATTACGCCAGGGATTGCCTTTTCTATAGTAAATTATTCAAAAAATAATTTTCTACTGTCGCAAATTTTAATTACGCCAGGGATTGCCTTTTCTATAGTAAATTATTCAAAAAATAATTTTTTACTGTCGCAAATTTTAAGTGCGCCAGGGATTGCCTTTTCTGTAGTAAATTATTCAAAAAATAATTTTCAACTGTCGCAAATTGTAATTGCGCCAGGGATTGCCTTTTCTATAGTAAATTATTCAAAAAATAATTTTCTACTGTCGCAAATTTCAAATCCGCCAGGGATTGCCTTTTCTATAGTAAATTATTCAAAAAATAATTTTATACTGTCGCAAATTTAAATTGCGCCAGGGATTGCCTTTTCTATAGTAAATTATTCAAAAAATAATTTTCAACTGTCGCAAATTTTAATTGCGCCAAGGATTGCCTTTTATATAGTAAATTATTCAAAAAATAATTTTTTACTGTCGCAAATTTTAATTACGCCAGGGATTGCCTTTTCTATAGTAAATTATTCAAAAAATAATTTTCAACTGTCGCAAATTTTAAATACGCCAGGGATTGCCTTTTCTGTAGTAAATTATTCAAAAAATAATTTTATACTGTCGCAAATTTTAATTACGCCATGGATTGCCGTTTCTATAGTAAATTATTCAAAAAATAATTTTTTACTGTCGCAAATTTTAATTGCGCCAGGGATTGCATTTTCTACAGTAAATTTTTCAAAAAATAATTTTTTACTGTCGCAAATTTTAAATACGCCAGGGATTGCCTTTTCTATAGTAAATTATTCAAAAAATAATTTTTTACTCTCGCAAATATTGAGTGCGCCAGGGATTGCCTTTTCTATAGTAAATTATTCAAAAAATAATTTTCTACTGTCGCAAATTTTAATTACGCCAGGGATTGCCTTTTCTATAGTAAATTATTCAAAACATAATTTTTTACTGTCGCAAATTTTAAGTGCGCCAGGGATTGCCTTTTCTATAGTAAATTATTCAAAAAATAATTTTATACTGTCGCAAATTTTAATTGCGCCAGGGATTGCCTTTTCTATAGTAAATTATTCAAAAAATAATTTTCAACTGTCGCAAATTTTAATTGCGCCAGGGATTGCCCTTTATATAGTAAATTATTCAAAAAATAATTTTATACTGTCGCAAATTCTAAGTGCGCCAGGGATTGCCTTTTCTATAGTAAATTTTGCAAAAAATAATTTTCTACTGTTGCAAATTTTAATTGCGCCAGGGATTGCCTTTTCTATAGTAAATTATTCAAAAAATAATTTTTTACTGTCGCAAATTTTAATTACGCCAGGGATTGCCTTTTCTATAGTAAATTATTCAAAAAATAATTTTCAACTGTCGCAAATTTTAATTGCGCCAGGGATTGCCTTTTCTATAGTAAATTATTCAAAAAATAATTTTTTACTGTCGCAAATTTTAAGTGCGCCAGGGATTGCCTTTTCTATAGTAAATTATTCAAAAAATAATTTTCAACTGTCGCAAATTGTAATTGCGCCAGGGATTGCCTTTTCTATAGTAAATTATTCAAAAAATAATTTTCTACTGTCGCAAATTTCAAATCCGCCAGGGATTGCCTTTTCTATAGTAAATTATTCAAAAAATAATTTTATACTGTCGCAAATTTTAATTGGGCCAGGGATTGCCTATTCTATAGTAAATTATTCAAAAAATAATTTTCAACTGTCGCAAATTTTAATTGCGCCAAGGATTGCCTTTTATATAGTAAATTATTCAAAAAATAATTTTTTACTGTCGCAAATTTTAATTACGCCAGGGATTGCCTTTTCTATAGTAAATTATTCAAAAAATAATTTTCAACTGTCGCAAATTTTAAATACGCCAGGGATTGCCTTTTCTATAGTAAATTATTCAAAAAATAATTTTATACTGTCGCAAATTTTAATTACGCCAGGGATTGCCTTTTCTATAGTAAATTATTCAAAAAATAATTTTTTACTGTCGCAAATTTTAAGTGCGCCAGGGATTGAATTTTCTATAGTAAATTATTCAAAAAATAATTTTCAACTGTCGCAAATTCTAATTGCGCCAGGGATTGCATTTTATATAGTAAGTTATTCAAAAAATAATTTTATACTGTCGCAAATTTTAAGTGCGCCAGGGATTGCCTTTTCTATAGTAAACTTTGCAAAAAATAATTTTCTACTGTCGCAAATTTTAATTGCGCCAGGGATTGCCTTTTCTATAGTAAATTATTCAAAAAATAATTTTTTACTGTCGCAAATTTTAATTACGCCAGGGATTGCCTTTTCTATAGTAAATTATTCAAAAAATAATTTTCAACTGTCGCAAATTTTAAGTGCGCCAGGGATTGCCTTTTGTATAGTAAATTATTCAAAAAATAATTTTCTACTGTCGCAAATTTTAATTGCGCCAGGGATTGCCTTTTCTATAGTAAATTATTCAAAAAATAATTTTCTACTGTCGCAAATTTTAATTACGCCAGGAATTGCCTTTTCTATAGTAAATTATTCAAAAAATAATTTTTTACGTCGCAAATTTTAAGTGCGCCAAGGATTGCCTTTTCTATAGTAAATTATTCAAAAAATAATTTTTACTGTCGCAAATTTTAAGTGCGCCAGGGATTGAATTTTCTATAGTAAATTATTCAAAAAATAATTTTCAACTGTCGCAAATTTTAATTGCGCCAGGGATTGCATTTTATATAGTAAATTATTCAAAAAATAATTTTATACTGTCGCAAATTTTAAGTGCGCCAGGGATTGCCTTTTCTATAGTAAACTTTGCAAAAAATAATTTTCTACTGTCGCAAATTTTAATTGCGCCAGGGATTGCCTTTTCTATAGTAAATTATTCAAAAAATAATTTTTTACTGTCGCAAATTTTAATTGCGCCAGGGATTGCCTTTTCTATAGTAAATTTTGCAAAAAATAATTTTTTACTGTCGCAAATTTTAATTGCGCCAGGGATTGCCTTTTCTATAGTAAATTATTCAAAAATAATTTTCTACTGTCGCAAATTTTAATTGCGCCAGGGATTGCCATTTGTACAGTAAATTTTAAAAAAAATAATTTTCTACTGTCGCAAATTTTAATTGGGCCAGGGATTGCATTTTCTACAGTAAATTTTTCAAAAATTAATTTTTTACTGTCGCAAATTTTAAATACGCCAGGTATTGCCTTTTCTATAGTAAATTATTCAAAAAATAATTTTTTACTGTCGAAAATTTTAAATACGCCAGGGATTGCCTTTTCTATAGTAAATTATTCAAAAAATAATTTTTTACTGTCGCAAATTTTAAGTGCGCCTGGGATTGCCTTTTCTATAATAAATTATTCAAAAAATAATTTTCTACTGTCGCAAATTTTAAGTGCGCCAGGGATTGCCTTTTGTATAGTAAATTATTCAAAAAATAATTTTCTACTGTCGCAAATTTTAATTGCGCCAGGGATTGCCTTTTCTATAGTAAATTATTCAAAAAATAATTTTCTACTGTCGCAAATTTTAATTACGCCAGGAATTGCCTTTTCTATAGTAAATTATTCAAAAAATAATTTTTTACGTCGCAAATTTTAAGTGCGCCAAGGATTGCCTTTTCTATAGTAAATTATTCAAAAAATAATTTTCTACTGTCGCAAATTTTAATTACGCCAGGGATAGCCTATTCTATAGTAAATTATTCAAAAAATAATTTTTTACTGTCGCAAATTTTAAGTGCGCCAGGGATTGCCTTTTCTATAGTAAATTATTCAAAAAATAATTTTCAACTGTCGCAAATTGTAATTGCGCCAGGGATTGCCTTTTCTATAGTAAATTATTCAAAAAATAATTTTCAACTGTCGCAAATTGTAATTGCGCCAGGGATTGCCTTTTCTATAGTAAATTATTCAAAAAATAATTTTCTACTGTCGCAAATTTCAAATCCGCCAGGGATTGCCTTTTCTATAGTAAATTATTCAAAAAATAATTTTATACTGTCGCAAATTTTAATTGCGCCAGGGATTGCCTTTTCTATAGTAAATTATTCAAAAAATAATTTTCAACTGTCGCAAATTTTAATTGCGCCAGGGATTGCCTTTTATATAGTAAATTATTCAAAAAATAATTTTATACTGTCGCAAATTTTAAGTGCGCCAGGGATTGCCTTTTCTATAGTAAATTTTGAAAAAAAAAATTTTCTACTGTCGCAAATTTTAATTGCGCCAGGGATTGCCTTTTCTATAGTAAATTATTCAAAAAATAATTTTTTACTGTCGCAAATTTTAATTGCGCCAGGGATTGCCTTTTCTATAGTAAATTATTCAAAAAAATAATTTTCAACTGTCGCAAATTTTAATTGCGCCAGGGATTGCCTTTTATATAGTAAATTATTCAAAAAATAATTTTTTACTGTCGCAAATTTTAATTACGCCAGGGATTGCCTTTTCTATAGTAAATTATTCAAAAAATAATTTTATACTGTCGCAAATTTTAATTACGCCAGGGATTGCCTTTTCTATAGTAAATTATTCAAAAAATAGTTTTTTACTGTAGCAAATTTAAGTGCGCCAAGGATTGCCTTTTCTATAGTAAATTATTCAAAAAATAATTTTCAACTGTCGCAAATTGTAATTGCGCCAGGGATTGCCTTTTATATAGTAAATTATTCAAAAAATAATTTTATACTGTCGCAAATTTTAAGTGCGCCAGGGATTGCCTTTTCTATAGTAAATTTTGCAAAAAATAATTTTCTACTGTCGCAAATTTTAATTGCGCCAGGGATTGCCTTTTCTATAGTAAATTATTCAAAAAATAATTTTTTACTGTCGCAAATTTTAATTACGCCAAGGATTGCCTTTTCTATAATAAATTATTCAAAAAATAATTTTTTACTGTCGCAAATTTTAATTGCGCCAGGGATTGCCTTTTCTATAGTAAATTATTCAAAAAATAATTTTTTACTGTCGCAAATTTTAATTGCGCCAGGGATTGCCTTTTCTATAGTAAATTATTCAAAAAATAATTTTCTACTGTCGCAAATTTTAATTACGCCAGGGATTGCCTTTTATATAGTAAATTATTCTAAAAATAATTTTCTACTGTCGCAAATTTTAAGTACGCCAGGGATTGCCTTTTCTTTAGTATATTATTCAAAAAATAATTTTCTACTGTCGCAAATTTTAATTACGCCAGGGATTGCCTTTTCTATTGTAAATTATTCAAAAAATAATTTTTTACTGTCGCAAATTTTAAGTGCGCCAGGGATTGCCTTTTCTATAGTAAATTATTCAAAAAATAATTTTCAACTGTCGCAAATTTCAAATCCGCCAGGGATTGCGTTTTCTATAGTAAATTTCTCACAAAATAATTTTCAACTGTCGCAAATTTTAATTACACCAGGGATTGCCTTTTCTATAGTAAATTATTCAAAAAATAATTTTCAACTGTCGCAAATTTTAATTGCGCCAGGGATTGCCTTTTCTATAGTAAATTATTCAAAAAATAATTTTTTACTATCGCAAATTTTAAGTGCGCCAAGGATTGCCTTTTCTATAGTAAATTATTCAAAAAATAATTTTCAACTGTCGCAAATTTTAATTGCGCCAGGGATTGCCTTTTCTATAGTAAATTATTCAAAAAATAATTTTCTACTGTCGCAAATTTTAATTACGCCAGGGATTGCCTTTCCTATAGTAAGTTATTAAAAAAATAATTTTCAACTGTCGCAAATTTTAATTACGCCAGGGATTGCCTTTTCTATAGTAAATTATTCAAAAAATAATTTTCTACTGTCGCAAATTTCAAATCCGCCAGGGATTGCCTTTTCTATAGTAAATTATTCAAAAAATAATTTTATACTGTCGCAAATTTTAATTGCGCCAGGGATTGCCTTTTCTATAGTAAATTATTCAAAAAATAATTTTCAACTTTCGCAAATTTTAATTGCGCCAGGGATTGCCTTTTATATAGTAAATTATTCAAAAAATAATTTTATACTGTCGCAAATTTTAATTGCGCCAGGGATTGCCTTTTCTATAGTAAATTATTCAAAAAATTATTTTTTACTGTCCCAAATTTTAAATACGCCAGGGATTGCCTTTTCTATAGTAAGTTTTGCAAAAAAATAATTTTTTACTATCGCAAGTTTTAATTGCCCAGGGATTGCCTTTTCTATAGTAAATTATTCAAAAAATAATTTTATACTGTCGCAAATTTTAAATACGCCAGGGATTGCCTTTTCTATAGTAAATTATTCAAAAAATAATTTTTTACTGTCGCAAATTTTAAATATCCCAGGGATTGGCTTTTCTATAGTAAATTATTCAAAAAATAATTTTCTACTGTCGCAAATTTTAAGTGCGCCAGGGATTACCTTTTCTATAGTAAATTATTCAAAAAATAATTTTTTACTGTCGCAAATTTTAATTGCGCCAGGGATTGCCTTTTCTACAGTAAATTATTCAAAAAATAATTTTATACTCTCGCAAATTTTAATTGCGCCAGGGATTGCCTTTTCTATAGTAAATTATTCAAAAAATAATTTTCTACTGTCGCAAATTTTAATTACGCCAGGGATTGCCTTTTCTATAGTAAATTATTCAAAAAATAATTTTTTACTGTCGCAAATTTTAAGTGCGCCAGGGATTGCCTTTTATATAGTAAATTATTCAAAAAATAATTTTCAACTGTCGCAAATTTTAATTGCGCCAGGGATTGCCTTTTATATAGTAAATTATTCAAAAAATAATTTTCAACTGTCGCAAATTGTAATTGCGCCAGGTATTGCCTTTTCTATAGTAAATTATTCAAAAAATAATTTTCTACTGTCGCAAATTTCAAATCCGCCAGGGATTGCCTTTTCTATAGTAAATTATTCAAAAAATAATTTTATACTGTCGCAAATTTTAATTGCGCCAGGGATTGCCTTTTCTATAGTAAATTTTGCAAAAAATAATTTTTTACTGTCGCAAATTTTAATTGCGCCAGGGATTGCCTTTTCTATAGTAAATTATTAAAAAAATAATTTTCTACTGTCGCAAATTTTAATTGCGCCAGGGATTGCCATTTCTACAGTAAATTATTCAAAAAATAATTTTTTACTGTCGAAAATTTTAAATACGCCAGGGATTGCCTTTTCTATAGTAAATTATTCAAAAAATAATTTTCTACTGTCGCAAATTTCAAATCCGCCAGGGATTGCCTTTTCTATAGTAAATTATTCAAAAAATAATTTTATACTGTCGCAAATTTTAATTGCGCCAGGGATTGCCTTTTCTATAGTAAATTTTGCAAAAAATAATTTTCTACTGTCGCAAATCTTAATTGCGCCAGGGATTGCATTTTCTACAGAAAAATTTTTCAAAAATTAATTTTTTACTGTCGCATATTTTAAATACGCCAGGGATTGCCTTTTCTATAGTAAATTATTCAAAAAATAATTTTTTACTGTCGAAAATTTTAAATACGCCAGGGATTGCCTTTTCTATAGTAAATTATTCAAAAAATAATTTTTTACTGTCGCAAATTTTAAGTGCGCCTGGGATTGCCTTTTCTATAGTAAATTATTCAAAAAATAATTTTCTACTGTCGCAAATTTTAAGTGCGCCAGGGATTGCCTTTTCTATAGTAAATTATTCAAAAAATAATTTTCTACTGTCGCAAATTTTAAGTGCGGCAGGGATTGCCTTTTCTAAAGTAAATTATTCAAAAAATAATTTTTTACTGTCGCAAATTTTAATTGCGCCAGGGATTGCCTTTTATATAGTAAATTATTCAAAAAATAATTTTATACTGTCGCAAATTTTAATTGCGCCAGGGATTGCCTTTTCTATAGTAAATTATTCAAAAAATAATTTTTTACTCTCGCAAATTTTAAATACGCCAGGGATTGCCTTTTCTATAGTAAATTATTCAAAAAATAATTTTCTACTGTCGCAAATTTCAAATCCGCCAGGGATTGCCTTTTCTATAGTAAATTATTCAAAAAATAATTTTATACTGTCGCAAATTTTAATTGCGCCAGGGATTGCCTTTTCTATAGTAAATTTTGCAAAAAATAATTTTTTACTGTCGCAAATTTTAATTGCGCCAGGGATTGCCTTTTCTATAGTAAATTATTCAAAAAATAATTTTCTACTGTCGCAAATTTTAATTGCGCCAGGGATTGCCATTTCTACAGTAAATTTTTCAAAAAAGAATTTTCTACTGTCGCAAATTTTAATTGCGCCAGGGATTGCATTTTCTACAGTAAATTTTTCAAAAATTAATTTTTTACTGTCGCAAATTTTAAATACGCCAGGGATTGCCTTTTCTATAGTAAATTATTCAAAAAATAATTTTTTACTGTCGAAAATTTTAAATACGCCAGGGATTGCCTTTTCTATAGTAAATTATTCAAAAAATAATTTTTTACGGTCGCAAATTGTAAGTGCGCCTGGGATTGCCTTTTCTATAGTAAATTATTCAAAAAATAATTTTCTACTGTCGCAAATTTTAAGTGCGCCAGGGATTGCCTTTTCTATAGTAAATTATTCAAAAAATAATTTTCTACTGTCGCAAATTTTAAGTGCGCCACGGATTTCCTTTTCTATAGTAAATTATTCAAAAAATAATTTTTTACTGTCGCAAATTTTAATTGCGCCAGGGATTGCCTTTTCTGCAGTAAATTTTTCAAAAAATAATTTTATACTGTCGCAAATTTTAATTGCGCCAGGGATTGCCTTTTCTATAGTAAATTATTCAAAAAATAATTTTCAACTGTCGCAAATTTTAATTGCGCCAAGGATTGCCTTTTATATAGTAAATAATTCAAAAAATAATTTTTTACTGTCGCAAATTTTAATTACGCCAGGGATTGCCTTTTCTATAGTAAATTATTCAAAAAATAATTTTATACTGTCGCAAATTTTAATTACGCCAGGGATTGCCTTTTCTATAGTAAATTTTTCAAAAAATAATTTTTTACTGTCGCAAATTTTAAGTGTGCCAGGGATTGCCTTTTCTATAGTAAATTATTCAAAAAATAATTTTCTACTGTCGCAAATTTTAATTACGCCAGGGATTGCCTTTTCTATAGTAAATTATTCAAAAAATAATTTTCTACTGTTTCAAATTTCAAATCCGCCAGGGATTGCCTTTTCTATAGTAAATTATTCAAAAAATAATTTTATACAGTCGCAAATTTTAATTGCGCCAGGGATTGCCTTTTCTATAGTAAATTATTCAAAAAATAATTTTCAACTGTCGCAAATTTTAATTGCGCCAAGGATTGCCTTTTATATAGTAAATTATTCAAAAAATAATTTTTTACTGTCGCAAATTTTAATTACGCCAGGGATTGCCTTTTCTATAGTAAATTATTCAAAAAATAATTTTCAACTGTCGCAAATTTTAAATACGCCAGGGATTGCCTTTTCTATAGTAAATTATTCAAAAAATAATTTTATACTGTCGCAAATTTTAATTACGCCAGGGATTGCCTTTTCTATAGTAAATTTTTCAAAAAATAATTTTTTACTGTCGCAAATTTTAAGTGCGCCAGGGATTGCCTTTTCTATAGTAAATTATTCAAAAAATAATTTTCTACTGTCGCAAATTTTAATTACGCCAGGGATTGCCTTTTCTATAGTAAATTATTCAAAAAATAATTTTCTACTGTCGCAAATTTTAATTGCGCCAGGGATTGCCTTTTCTATAGTAAATTTCTCACAAAATAATTTTCAACTGTCGCAAATTTTAATTACGCCAGGGATTGCCTTTTCTATAGTAAATTATTCAAAAAATAATTTTCAACTGTCGCAAATTTTAATTGCGCCAGGGATTGCCTTTTCTATAGTAAATTATTCAAAAAATAATTTTTTACTATCGCAAATTTTAAGTGCGCCAGGGATTGCCTTTTCTATAGTAAATTATTCAAAAAATAATTTTCAACTGTCGCAAATTTTAATTGCGCCAGGGATTGCCTTTTCTATAGTAAATTATTCAAAAAATAATTTTCTACTGTCGCAAATTTTAATTACGCCAGGGTTTGCCTTTCCTATAGTAAATTATTCAAAAAATAATTTTCAACTGTCGCAAATTTTAATTACGCCAGGGATTGCCTTTTCTATAGTAAATTATTCAAAAAATAATTTTCTACTGTCGCAAATTTCAAATCCGCCAGTGATTGCCTTTTCTATAGTAAATTATTCAAAAAATTATTTTATACTGTCGCAAATTTTAATTGCGCCAGGGATTGCCTTTTCTATAGTAAATTATTCAAAAAATAATTTTCAACTTTCGCAAATTTTAATTGGGCCAGGGATTGCCTTTTATATAGTAAATTATTCAAAAAATAATTTTATACTGTCGCAAATTTTAATTGCGCCAGGGATTGGCTTTTCTATAGTAAATTATTCAAAAAATAATTTTTTACTGTCGCAAATTTTAAATACGCCAGGGATTGCCTTTTCTATAGTAAGTTTTGCAAAAAAATAATTTTTTACTATCGCAAGTTTTAATTGCGCCAGGGATTGCCTTTTCTATAGTAAATTATTCAAAAAAATAATTTTATACTGTCGCAAATTTTAAATACGCCAGGGATTGCCTTTTCTATAGTAAATTATTCAAAAAATAATTTTTTACTGTCGCAAATTTTAATTACGCCAGGGATTGCCTTTTCTATAGTAAATTATTCAAAAAATAATTTTATACTGTCGCAAATTTTAATTACGCCAGGGATTGCCTTTTCTATAGTAAATTTTTCAAAAAATAATTTTTTACTGTCGCAAATTTTAAGTGCGCCAGGGATTGCCTTTTCTATAGTAAATTATTCAAAAAATAATTTTCTACTGTCGCAAATTTTAATTACGCCAGGGATTGCCTTTTCTATAGTAAATTATTCAAAAAATAATTTTCTACTGTCGCAAATTTTAATTGCGCCAGGGATTGCCTTTTCTATAGTAAATTTCTCACAAAATAATTTTCAACTGTCGCAAATTTTAATTACGCCAGGGATTGCCTTTTCTATAGTAAATTATTCAAAAAATAATTTTCAACTGTCGCAAATTTTAATTGCGCCAGGGATTGCCTTTTCTATAGTAAATTATTCAAAAAATAATTTTTTACTATCGCAAATTTTAAGTGCGCCAGGGATTGCCTTTTCTATAGTAAATTATTCAAAAAATAATTTTCAACTGTCGCAAATTTTAATTGCGCCAGGGATTGCCTTTTCTATAGTAAATTATTCAAAAAATAATTTTCTACTGTCGCAAATTTTAATTACGCCAGGGTTTGCCTTTCCTATAGTAAATTATTCAAAAAATAATTTTCAACTGTCGCAAATTTTAATTACGCCAGGGATTGCCTTTTCTATAGTAAATTATTCAAAAAATAATTTTCAACTGTCGCAAATTTTAATTGCGCCAAGGATTGCCTTTTATATAGTAAATAATTCAAAAAATAATTTTTTACTGTCGCAAATTTTAATTACGCCAGGGATTGCCTTTTCTATAGTAAATTATTCAAAAAATAATTTTCAACTGTCGCAAATTTTAATTGCGCCAAGGATTGCCTTTTATATAGTAAATAATTCAAAAAATAATTTTTTACTGTCGCAAATTTTAATTACGCCAGGGATTTCCTTTTCTATAGTAAATTATTCAAAAAATAATTTTTTACTGTCGCAAATTTTAATTGCGCCAGGGATTGCCTTTTCTGCAGTAAATTTTTCAAAAAATAATTTTATACTGTCGCAAATTTTAATTGCGCCAGGGATTGCCTTTTCTATAGTAAATTATTCAAAAAATAATTTTCAACTGTCGCAAATTTTAATTGCGCCAAGGATTGCCTTTTATATAGTAAATAATTCAAAAAATAATTTTTTACTGTCGCAAATTTTAATTACGCCAGGGATTGCCTTTTCTATAGTAAATTATTCAAAAAATAATTTTATACTGTCGCAAATTTTAATTACGCCAGGGATTGCCTTTTCTATAGTAAATTTTTCAAAAAATAATTTTTTACTGTCGCAAATTTTAAGTGTGCCAGGGATTGCCTTTTCTATAGTAAATTATTCAAAAAATAATTTTCTACTGTCGCAAATTTTAATTACGCCAGGGATTGCCTTTTCTATAGTAAATTATTCAAAAAATAATTTTCTACTGTTTCAAATTTCAAATCCGCCAGGGATTGCCTTTTCTATAGTAAATTATTCAAAAAATAATTTTATACAGTCGCAAATTTTAATTGCGCCAGGGATTGCCTTTTCTATAGTAAATTATTCAAAAAATAATTTTCAACTGTCGCAAATTTTAATTGCGCCAAGGATTGCCTTTTATATAGTAAATTATTCAAAAAATAATTTTTTACTGTCGCAAATTTTAATTACGCCAGGGATTGCCTTTTCTATAGTAAATTATTCAAAAAATAATTTTCAACTGTCGCAAATTTTAAATACGCCAGGGATTGCCTTTTCTATAGTAAATTATTCAAAAAATAATTTTATACTGTCGCAAATTTTAATTACGCCAGGGATTGCCTTTTCTATAGTAAATTTTTCAAAAAATAATTTTTTACTGTCGCAAATTTTAAGTGCGCCAGGGATTGCCTTTTCTATAGTAAATTATTCAAAAAATAATTTTCTACTGTCGCAAATTTTAATTACGCCAGGGATTGCCTTTTCTATAGTAAATTATTCAAAAAATAATTTTCTACTGTCGCAAATTTTAATTGCGCCAGGGATTGCCTTTTCTATAGTAAATTTCTCACAAAATAATTTTCAACTGTCGCAAATTTTAATTACGCCAGGGATTGCCTTTTCTATAGTAAATTATTCAAAAAATAATTTTCAACTGTCGCAAATTTTAATTGCGCCAGGGATTGCCTTTTCTATAGTAAATTATTCAAAAAATAATTTTTTACTATCGCAAATTTTAAGTGCGCCAGGGATTGCCTTTTCTATAGTAAATTATTCAAAAAATAATTTTCAACTGTCGCAAATTTTAATTGCGCCAGGGATTGCCTTTTCTATAGTAAATTATTCAAAAAATAATTTTCTACTGTCGCAAATTTTAATTACGCCAGGGTTTGCCTTTCCTATAGTAAATTATTCAAAAAATAATTTTCAACTGTCGCAAATTTTAATTACGCCAGGGATTGCCTTTTCTATAGTAAATTATTCAAAAAATAATTTTCTACTGTCGCAAATTTCAAATCCGCCAGTGATTGCCTTTTCTATAGTAAATTATTCAAAAAATTATTTTATACTGTCGCAAATTTTAATTGCGCCAGGGATTGCCTTTTCTATAGTAAATTATTCAAAAAATAATTTTCAACTTTCGCAAATTTTAATTGGGCCAGGGATTGCCTTTTATATAGTAAATTATTCAAAAAATAATTTTATACTGTCGCAAATTTTAATTGCGCCAGGGATTGGCTTTTCTATAGTAAATTATTCAAAAAATAATTTTTTACTGTCGCAAATTTTAAATACGCCAGGGATTGCCTTTTCTATAGTAAGTTTTGCAAAAAAATAATTTTTTACTATCGCAAGTTTTAATTGCGCCAGGGATTGCCTTTTCTATAGTAAATTATTCAAAAAAATAATTTTATACTGTCGCAAATTTTAAATACGCCAGGGATTGCCTTTTCTATAGTAAATTATTCAAAAAATAATTTTTTACTGTCGCAAATTTTAAATATCCCAGGGATTGGCTTTTCTATAGTAAATTATTCAAAAAATAATTTTCTACTGTCGCAAATTTTAAGTGCGCCAGGGATTAACTTTTCTATAGTAAATTATTCAAAAAATAATTTTTTACTGTCGCAAATTTTAATTGCGCCATGGATTGCCTTTTCTACAGTAAATTATTCAAAAAATAATTTTATACTGTCGCAAATTTTAATTGCGCCAGGGATTGCCTTTTCTATAGTAAATTATTCAAAAAATAATTTTCTACTGTCGCAAATTTTAACTACGCCAGGGATTGCCTTTTCTATAGTAAATTATTCAAAAAATAATTTTTTACTGTCGCAAATTTTAAGTGCGCCAGGGATTGCCTTTTCTATAGTAAATAATTCAAAAAATAATTTTCAACTGTCGCAAATTTTAATTGCGCCAGGGATTGCCTTTTATATAGTAAATTATTCAAAAAATAATTTTCAACTGTCGCAAATTGTAATTGCGCCAGGGATTGCCTTTTCTATAGTAAATTATTCAAAAAATAATTTTCTACTGTCGCAAATTTCAAATCCGCCAGGGATTGCCTTTTCTATAGTAAATTATTCAAAAAATAATTTTATACTGTCGCAAATTTTAATTGCGCCAGGGATTGCCTTTTCTATAGTAAATTTTGCAAAAAATAATTTTTTACTGTCGCAAATTTTAATTGCGCCAGGGATTGCCTTTTCTATAGTAAATTATTCAAAAAATAATTTTCTACTGTCGCAAATTTGAATTGCGCCAGGGATTGCCATTTCTACAGTAAATTTTTCAAAAAATAATTTTCTACTGTCGCAAATTTTAATTGCGCCAGGGATTGCATTTACTACAGAAAAATTTTTCAAAAATTAATTTTTTACTGTCGCAAATTTTAAATACGCCAGGGATTGCCTTTTCTATAGTAAATTATAAAAAAAATAATTTTTTACTGTCGAAAATTTTAAATACGCCAGGGATTGCCTTTTCTATAGTAAATTATTCAAAAAATAATTTTTTACTGTCGCAAATTTTAAGTGCGCCTGGGATTGCCTTTTCTATAGTAAATTATTAAAAAAATAATTTTCTACTGTCGCAAATTTTAAGTGCGCCAGGGATTGCCTTTTCTATAGTAAATTATTCAAAAAATAATTTTCTACTGTCGCAAATTTTAAGTGCGCCAGGGATTGCCTTTTCTAAAGTAAATTATTCAAAAAATAATTTTTTACTGTCGCAAATTTTAATTGCGCCAGGGATTGCCTTTTATATAGTAAATTATTCAAAAAATAATTTTATACTGTCGCAAATTTTAATTGCGCCAGGGATTGCCTTTTCTATAGTAAATTATTCAAAAAATAATTTTTTACTGTCGCAAATTTTAAATACGCCAGGGATTGCCTTTTCTATAGTAAATTTTGCAAAAAAATAATTTTTTACTATCGCAAGTTTTAATTGCGCCAGGGATTGCCTTTTCTATAGTAAATTATTCAAAAAATAATTTTATACCGTCGCAAATTTTAATTACGCCAGGGATTGCCTTTTCTATAGTAAATTATTCAAAAAATAATTTTTTACTGTCGCAAATTTTAAATATCCCAGGGATTGGCTTTTCTATAGTAAATTATTCAAAAAATAATTTTCTACTGTCGCAAATTTTAAGTGCGCCAGGGATTACCTTTTCTATAGTAAATTATTCAAAAAATAATTTTTTACTGTCGCAAATTTTAATTGCGCCAGGGATTGCCTTTTCTACAGTAAATTATTCAAAAAATAATTTTATACTGTCGCAAATTTTAATTACGCCAGGGATTGCCTTTTCTATAGTAAATTATTCAAAAAATAATTTTCTACTGTCGCAAATTTTAATTACGCCAGGGATTGCCTTTTCTATAGTAAATTATTCAAAAAATAATTTTTTACTGTCGCAAATTTTAAGTGCGCCAGGGATTGCCTTTTCTATAGTAAATTATTCAAAAAATAATTTTCAACTGTCGCAAATTTTAATTGCGCCAGGGATTGCCTTTTATATAGTAAATTATTCAAAAAATAATTTTCAACTGTCGCAAATTGTAATTGCGCCAGGGATTGCCTTTTCTATAGTAAATTATTCAAAAAATAATTTTCTACTGTCGCAAATTTCAAATCCGCCAGGGATTGCCCTTTCTATAGTAAATTATTCAAAAAATAATTTTATACTGTCGCAAATTTTAATTGCGCCAGGGATTGCCTTTTCTATAGTAAATTTTGCAAAAAATAATTTTTTACTGTCGCAAATTTTAATTGCGCCAGGGATTGCCTTTTCTATAGTAAATTATTCAAAAAATAATTTTCTACTGTCGCAAATTTTAATTGCGCCAGGGATTGCCATTTCTACAGTAAATTTTTCAAAAAATAATTTTCTACTGTCGCAAATTTTAATTGCGCCAGGGATTGCATTTTCTACAGTAAATTTTTCAAAAATTAATTTTTTACTGTCGCAAATTTTAAATACGCCAGGGTTTGCCTTTTCTATAGTAAATTATTCAAAAAATAATTTTTTACTGTCGAAAATTTTAAATACGCCAGGGATTGCCTTTTCTATAGTAAATTATTCAAAAAATAATTTTTTACTGTCGTAAATTTTAAGTGCGCCTGGGATTGCCTTTTCTATAGTAAATTATTCAAAAAATAATTTTCTACTGTCGCAAATTTTAAGTGCGCCAGGGATTACCTTTTCTATAGTAAATTATTCAAAAAATAATTTTCTACTGTCGCAAATTTTAAGTGCGCCAGGGATTGCCCTTTCTAAAGTAAATTATTCAAAAAATAATTTTTTACTGTCGCAAATTTTAATTGCGCCAGGGATTGCCTTTTCTACAGTAAATTATTCAAAAAATAATTTTATACTGTCGCAAATTTTAACTGCGCCAAGGATTGCCATTTCTACAGTAAATTTTTCAAAAAATAATTTTCTACTGTCGCAAATTTTAATTGCGCCAGGGATTGCATTTTCTACAGAAAAATTTTTCAAAAATTAATTTTTTACGGTCGCAAATTTTAAATACGCCAGGGATTGCCTTTTCTATAGTAAATTATTCAAAAAATAATTTTTTACTGTCGACAATTTTAAATACGCCAGGGATTGCCTTTTCTATAGTAAATTATTCAAAAAATAATTTTTTACTGTCGCAAATTTTAAGTGCGCCTGGGATTGCCTTTTCTATAGTAAATTATTCAAAAAATAATTTTCTACTGTCGCAAATTTTAAGTGCGCCAGGGATTGCCTTTTCTATAGTAAATTATTCAAAAAATAATTTTCTGCTGTCGCAAATTTTAAGTGCGCCAGGGATTGCCTTTTCTAAAGTAAATTATTCAAAAAATAATTTTTTACTGTCGCAAATTTTAATTGCGCCAGGGATTGCCTTTTCTACAGTAAATTATTCAAAAAATAATTTTATACTATCGCAAATTTTAACTGCGCCAGGGATTGCCTTTTCTATAGTAAATTATTCAAAAAATAATTTTCTACTGTCGCAAATTTTAATTACGCCAGGGATTGCCTTTTCTATAGTAAATTATTCAAAAAATAATTTTTTACGTCGCAAATTTTAAGTGCGCCAGGGATTGCCTTTTCTATAGTAAATTATTCAAAAAATAATTTTCTACTGTCGCAAATTTTAATTACGCCAGGGATAGCCTTTTCTATAGTAAATTATTCAAAAAATAATTTTTTACTGTCGCAAATTTTAATTGCGCCAGGGATTGCCTTTTCTATAGTAAATTATTCAAAAAATAATTTTCAACTGTCGCAAATTGTAATTGCGCCAGGGATTGCCTTTTCTATAGTAAATTATTCAAAAAATAATTTTCTACTGTCGCAAATTTCAAATCCGCCAGGGATTGCCTTTTCTATAGTAAATTATTCAAAAAATAATTTTATACTGTCGCAAATTTTAATTGCGCCAGGGATTGCCTTTTCTATAGTAAATTATTCAAAAAATAATTTTCAACTTTCGCAAATTTTAATTGCGCCAGGGATTGCCTTTTATATAGTACATTATTCAAAAAATAATTTTATACTGTCGCAAATTTTAATTGCGCCAGGGATTGCCTTTTCTATAGTAAATTATTCAAAAAATAATTTTTTACTGTCGCAAATTTTAAATACGCCAGGGATTGCCTTTTCTATAGTAAATTTTGCAAAAAAATAATTTTTTACTATCGCAAGTTTTAATTGCGCCAGGGATTGCCTTTTCTATAGTAAATTATTCAAAAAATAATTTTATACTGTCGCAAATTTTAATTACGCCAGGGATTGCCTTTTCTATAGTAAATTATTCAAAAAATAATTTTTTACTGTCGCAAATTTTAAATATCCCAGGGATTGGCTTTTCTATAGTAAATTATTCAAAAAATAATTTTCTACTGTCGCAAATTTTAAATGCGCCAGGGATTACCTTTTCTATAGTAAATTATTCAAAAAATAATTTTTTACTGTCGCAAATTTTAATTGCGCCAGGGATTGCCTTTTCTACAGTAAATTATTCAGAAAATAATTTTATATTGTCGCAAATTTTAATTGCGCCAGGGATTGCCTTTACTATAGTAAATTATTCAAAAAATAATTTTCTACTGTCGCAAATTTTAATTACGCCAGGGATTGCCTTTTCTATAGTAAATTATTCAAAAAATAATTTTTTACTGTCGCAAATTTTAAGTGCGCCAGGGATTGCCTTTTCTATAGTAAATTATTCAAAAAATAATTTTCAGCTGTCGCAAATTTTAATTGCGCCAGGGATTGCCTTTTACGTAGTAAATTATTCAAAAAATAATTTTCAACTGTCGCAAATTGTAATTGCGTCAGGGATTGCCTTTTCTATAGTAAATTATTCAAAAAATAATTTTCTACTGTCGCAAATTTCAAATCCGCCAGGGATTGCCTTTTCTATAGTAAATTATTCAAAAAATAATTTTATACTGTCGCAAATTTTAATTGCGCCAGGGATTGCCTTTTCTATAGTAAATTTTGCAAAAAATAATTTTTTACTGTCGAAAATTTTAATTGCGCCAGGGATTGCCTTTTCTATAGTAAATTATTCAAAAAATAATTTTCTACTGTTCAAGTTCAAGTTCAAGTTTTTTATTTACGCTAAAAATTTGTACACTTAACCTAACAATATTTTTCTTATCTAAACTAATCCCTGATTATAATTCCTACGGGCTTTTCTTTGGCCCTGAGTTCAATTAATCTAGCTAACTTTTCTTATTTTCTAAATACTTGAATTACTAACTAACATATGACTTACTTCTAAACTACGGCTAGCTCTACCTAGTTATAATTAATTAAATGTAATCCGAAAATCTAATACTTAGCTAACTTAAGTACTATCTACATAACCTATATAAAAATATAAAAATCTTCGGGTTGGATCTGCCTTCCCATCCTGGTGGTGTTTGATAGCTCCCTGTTGCGGGTATTGTCCGTGGAAGGTTGCATAAGTCCCGTCCTGCAGGCTGCAATCCTCCTCCTGACTTCCTCTACTAGCCACGGTAACTATCTCCTTTCTCCCTGAAAAAGGTAAAAATTTCTTCGCAGCAATATTTTTCAATACAAGTCGAAATGCAAAAAGGCGATAAATATTTGTTAGTGGGTAAGTGGGGGAAGTTGGTTAGTTCATGGACAATTGGATTCGGGTGATTGGGGATTTTGGCTACCTGCTTCTTCATTATCTCAACCAAATAGTCCTGTATTGGAGAAATACCAGCTTTCTCATACAGGACCTGATTGCGATAATGCTTTCCACAGGGCCCTCGGTAGAGTCCAGTGCAGATTCGGACAGTTTTCCTCTCGAATTTCGCAAGGATTTCCATATAAGTTGGTGAAATGGTGTGCCATATGGGAAACGAGTACGTTAAGATGGGCCTAATGAGCTGCTTGTACATCAGCAGTTTCGTGCTCAGAATGAGTCCGTTCCTATATCTCATTATAGGACTGATCATGCTGAGCGCAAAGTTTGCTTTCCTAGCAACTGCTTTTGCGTGAGGGTTGAGCTTAAAACGTTCATTGAAATTAATGCCTAGATATTTGGCGCTCTTAGTGGGTTTTATCACTTCATTATTGATAGTGATTTCAATGTTTCTTGCGTTTTGACATACGCCTCTGCGTGAACGTGCAGTTCTGATGCAGAGTAAACTCGATTTAGGGACGTTGATCTTTATGCCCCATTTACGATAGTACTCGTAAAGCTTGGCAATATGATCACCCACTTTCCTTGTCGCCAATTTTGGGGATTTGGAGTGCGCATACGTTAATGAGTCATCCGCGTAGAGAAGGGTCGTGACTCCTCCATTATTCTGCGGTTGATCAAACGTGAATAGATTGAAGAGGAATGGCCCTAGTACTGAGCCTTGCGGGACACCCGCTTTTATGTCCTTATGCGCAGATATGGAATTCTTTATTTCCACAAAGAATTGTCTCTGAGAAATGAAGCTATTAATCATCTGAATGAGGTAGGGTGGGAACTGAAATCCAATCAGTTTGGAGATAAGACCTTCTCTCCATATGGAGTCGAAGGCCTTCTCAACATCAAGAAAACAGGCCACAGTATGCGTCTTTTTATTAAGAGCTTTTGTAACATCAGTGTGAAATTTTAATAGTGGATGCAGAGTGGAGTGCATAGCCTTGAATCCAAATTGCTGATGCTGCTCCATCTCCTTCTCCACGCAAGTGTCTTCAATGTGCTGCTTCACTAATCTCTCCAGAAGCTTTCCCAAATTGGAGATTAGTGAAATCGGTCTGAATTCCGAGATGTTTTTAGAAGATGCCTTCTTCGGAATTGGCATTATTTTTGACACTTTCCAGCTTTTGGGGAAGTAACAATTGTTTATACAATTGTTGAAGATTATTGTTAGCATTTCGATTGCCAACGTTGGTAACTTTCGGATTATGAAGTTCGGGATACCATCTGGGCCACTCGCCTTTTTATTGTTGAGTGACCGAATAAGGGCAGCTAGATGCAGCGGGCTAGTATACTGTCGCAAATTTTAATTGCGCCAGGGATTGCCATTTCTACAGTAAATTTTTCAAAAAATAATTTTCTATTGTCGCAAATTTTAATTGCGCCAGGGATTGCATTTTCTACAGTAAATTTTTCAAAAATTAATTTTTTATTGTCGCAAATTTTAAATACGCCAGGGATTGCCTTTTCTATAGTAAATTATTCAAAAAATAATTTTTTACTGTCGAAAATTTTAAATACGCCAGGGATTGCCTTTTCTATAGTAAATTATTCAAAAAATAATTTTTTACTGTCGCAAATTTTAAGTGCGCCTGGGATTGCCTTTTCTATAGTAAATTATTCAAAAAATAATTTTCTACTATCGCAAATTTTAAGTGCGCCAGGGATCGCCTTTTCTATAGTAAATTATTCAAAAAATAATTTTCTACTGTCGCAAATTTTAAGTGCGCCAGGGATTGCCTTTTCTAAAGTAAATTATTCAAAAAATAATTTTTTACTGTCGCAAATTTTAATTGCGCCAGGGATTGCCTTTTCTACAGTAAATTATTCAAAAAATAATTTTATACTGTCGCAAATTTTAACTGCGCCAGGGATTGCCTTTTCTATAGTAAATTATTCAAAAAATAATTTTCTACTGTCGCAAATTTTAATTACGCCAGGGATTGCCTTTTCTATAGTAAATTATTCAAAAAATAATTTTTTACGTCGCGAATTTTAAGTGCGCCAGGTATTGCCTTTTCTATAGTAAATTATTCAAAAAATAATTTTCTACTGTCGCAAATTTTAATTACGCCAGGGATAGCCTTTTCTATAGTAAATTATTCAAAAAGTAATTTTTTACTGTCGCAAATTTTAAGTGCGCCAGGGATTGCCTTTTCTATAGTAAATTATTCAAAAAATAATTTTCAACTGTCGCAAATTGTAATTGCGCCAGGGATTGCCTTTTCTATAGTAAATTATTCAAAAAATAATTTTCTACTGTTTCAAATTTCAAATCCGCCAGGGATTGCCTTTTCTATAGTAAATTATTCAAAAAATAATTTTATACTGTCGCAAATTTTAATTGCGCCAGGGATTGCCTTTTCTATAGTAAATTATTCAAAAAATAATTTTCTACTGTCGCAAATTTCAAATCCGCCAGGGATTGCCTTTTCTATAGTAAATTATTCAAAAAATAATTTTATACTGTCGCAAATTTTAATTGCGCCAGGGATTGCCTTTTCTATAGTAAATTATTCAAAAAATAATTTTCAACTTTCGCAAATTTTAATTGCGCCAGGGATTGCCTTTTCTACAGTAAATTATTCAAAAAATAATTTATACTGTCGCAAATTTTAATTGCGCCAGGGATTGCCTTTTCTATAGTAAATTATTCAAAAAAGAATTTTCTACTGTCGCAAATTTTAATTACGCCAGGGATTGCCTTTTCTATAGTAAATTATTCAAAAAATAATTTTTTACTGTCGCAAATTTTAAGTGCGCCAGGGATTGCCTTTTCTATAGTAAATTATTCAAAAAATAATTTTCAACTGTCGCAAATTTTAATTGCGCCAGGGATTGCCTTTTATATAGTAAATTATTCAAAAAATAATTTTATACTGTCGCAAATTTTAAGTGCGCCAGGTATTGCCTTTTCTACAGTAAATTATTCAAAAAATAATTTTATACTGTCGCAAATTTTAATTGCGCCAGGGATTGCCTTTTCTATAGTAAATTATTCTAAAAATAATTTCTACTGTCGCAATTAAATACGCCAGGGAATGCCTTTTCTATAGTAAATTATTCAAAAAAATAATTTTTTACTGTCGCAAATTTTAAATACGCCAGGCATTGCCTTTTCTATAGTAAATTATTCAAAAAATAATTTTCTACTCTCGCAAATTTTAAGTGCGCCAGGCATTGCCTTTTCTATAGTAAATTATTCAAAAAATAATTTTTTACTGTCGCAAATTTTAATTACGCCAGGGATTGCCTTTTCTATAGTAAATTATTCAAAAATAATTTTTTACTATCGCAAGTTTTAATTACGCCAGGGATTGCCTTTTCTATAGTAAATTATTCAAAAAATAATTTTATACTGTCGCAAATTTTAATTGCGCCAGGGATTGCCTTTTCTATAGTAAATTATTCAAAAAATAATTTTCTACTGTCGCAAATTTTAATTACGCCAGGGATTGCCTTTTCTATAGTAAATTATTCAAAAAATAATTTTCAACTGTCGCAAATTTTAATTACGCCAGGGATTGCCTTTTCTATAGTAAATTATTCAAAAAATAATTTTCTACTGTCGCAAATTTTAATTACGCCAGGGATTGCCTTTTCTATAGTAAATTATTCAAAAAATAATTTTCAATTGTCGCAAATTTTAATTACGCCAGGGATTGCCTTTTCTATAGTAAATTATTCAAAAAATAATTTTTTACTATCGCAAGTTTTAATTACGACAGGTATTGCCTTTTCTACAGTAAATTATTCAAAAAATAATTTTTTACTATCGCAAATTTTAATTACGCCAGGGATTGCCTTTTCTATAGTAAATTATTCAAAAAATAATTTTTTACTGTCGCAAATTTTAATTGCGCCAGGGATTGCCTTTTCTACAGTAAATTATTCAAAAAATAATTTTATACTGTCGCAAATTTTAATTACGCCAGGGATTGCCTTTTCGATAGTAAATTATTCAAAAAATAATTTTCAACTGTCGCAAATTTTAATTACGCCAGGGATTGCCTTTTCTATAGTAAATTATTCAAAAAATAGTTTTTTACTATCGCAAGTTTTAATTACGCCAGGGCTTGCCTTTTCTACAGTAAATTATTCAAAAAATAATTCTATACTGTCGCAAATTTTAATTACGCCAGGGATTGCCTTTTCGATAGTAAATTATTCAAAAAATAATTTTCTACTGTCGCAAATTTTAATTACGCCAGGGATTGCCTTTTCTATAGTAAATTATTCAAAAAATAATTTTCAATTGTCGCAAATTTTAATTACGCCAGGGATTGCCTTTTCTATAGTAAATTATTCAAAAAATAATTTTTTACTATCGCAAATTTTAATTACGCCAGGGATTGCCTTTTCTATAGTAAATTATTCAAAAAATAATTTTCTACTGTCGCAAATTTTAAATACGCCAGGGATTGCCTTTTCCATAGTAAATTATTCAAAAAATAATTTTTTACTGTCGTAAATTTTAAATACGCCAGGCATTGCCTTTTCTATAGTAAATTATTCAAAAAATAATTTTCTACTGTCGCAAATTTTAAGTGCGCCAGGGATTGCCTTTTCTATAGTAAATTATTCAAAAAATAATTTTATACTGTCGCAAATTTTAATTACGCCAGGGATTGCCTTTTCGATAGTAAATTATTCAAAAAATAATTTTCTACTGTCGCAAATTTTAATTACGCCAGGTATTGCCTTTTCTATAGTAAATTATTCAAAAAATAATTTTCAATTGTCGCAAATTTTAATTACGCCAGGGATTGCCTTTTCTATAGTAAATTATTCAAAAAATAATTTTTTACTATCGCAAATTTTAATTACGCCAGGGATTGCCTTTTCTATAGTAAATTATTCAAAAAATAATTTTCTACTGTCGCAAATTTTAAATACGCCAGGGATTGCCTTTTCCATAGTAAATTATTCAAAAAATAATTTTTTACTGTCGTAAATTTTAAATACGCCAGGCATTGCCTTTTCTATAGTAAATTATTCAAAAAATAATTTTCTACTGTCGCAAATTTTAAGTGCACCAGGGATTGCCTTTTCTATAGTAAATTATTCAAAAAATAATTTTTTACTGTCGCAAATTTTAATTACGCCAGGTATTGCCTTTTCTATAGTAAATTATTCAAAAAATAATTTTTTACTATCGCAAGTTTTAATTACGCCAGGGATTGCCTTTTCTATAGTAAATTATTCAAAAAATAATTTTATATTGTCGCAAATTTTAATTGCGCCAGGGATTGGCTTTTCTATAGTAAATTATTCAAAAAATAATTTTCTACTGTCGCAAATTTTAATTACGCCAGGGATTGCCTTTTCTATAGTAAATTATTCAAAAAATAATTTTCAACTGTCGCAAATTTTAATTACGCCAGGGATTGCCTTTTCTATAGTAAATTATTCAAAAAATAATTTTCTACTGTCGCAAATTTTAATTACGCCAGGGATTGCCTTTTCGATAGTAAATTATTCAAAAAATAATTTTCAACTGTCGCAAATTTTAATTACGCCAGGGATTGCCTTTTCTATAGTAAATTATTCAAAAAATAGTTTTTTACTATCGCAAGTTTTAATTACGCCAGGGCTTGCCTTTTCTTCAGTAAATTATTCAAAAAATAATTTTTTACTATCGCAAATTTTAATTACGCCAGGGATTGCCTTTTCTATAGTAAATTATTCAAAAAATAATTTTTTACTGTCGCAAATTCTAATTGCGCCAGGGATTGCCTTTTCTATAGTAAATTATTCAAAAAATAATTTTTTACTGTCGCAAATTTTAAATACGCCAGGCATTGCCTTTTCTATAGTAAATTATTCAAAAAATAATTTTCTACTGTCGCAAATTTTAAGTGCGCCAGGCATTGCCTTTTCTATAGTAAATTATTCAAAAAATAATTTTTTACTGTCGCAAATTTTAATTACGCCAGGGATTGCCTTTTCTATAGTAAATTATTCAAAAAATAATTTTTTACTATCGCAAGTTTTAATTACGCCAGGGATTGCCTTTTCTATAGTAAATTATTCAAAAAATATATTTATACCGTCGCAAATTTTAATTGCGCCAGGGATTGCCTTTTCTATAGTAAATTATTCAAAAAATAATTTTCTACTGTCGCAAATTTTAATTACGCCAGGGATTGCCTTTTCTATAGTAAATTATTCAAAAAATAATTTTTTACTGTCGCAAATTTTAAATACGCCAGGCATTGCCTTTTCTATAGTAAATTATTCAGAAAATAATTTTCTACTGTCGCAAATTTTAAGTGCGCCAGGCATTGCCTTTTCTATAGTAAATTATTCAAAAAATAATTTTCTACTGTCGCAAATTTTAAATACGCCAGGGATTGCCTTTTCTATAGTAAATTATTCAAAAAATAATTTTTTACTGTCGTAAATTTTAAATACGCCAGGCATTGCCTTTTCTATAGTAAATTATTCAAAAAATAATTTTCTACTGTCGCAAATTTTAAGTGCGCCAGGGATTGCCTTTTCTATAGTAAAGTATTCAAAAAATAATTTTTTACTGTCGCAAATTTTAATTACGCCAGGGATTGCCTTTTCTATAGTAAATTATTCAAAAAATAATTTTTTACTATCGCAAGTTTTAATTACGCCAGGGATTGCCTTTTCTATAGTAAATTATTCAAAAAATAATTTTTTACTATCGCAAATTTTAATTACGCCAGGGATTGCCTTTTCTATAGTAAATTATTCAAAAAATAATTTTTTACTGTCGCAAATTCTAATTGCGCCAGGGATTGCCTTTTCTACAGTAAATTATTCAAAAAATAATTTTATACTGTCGCAAATTTTAAGAGCGCCAGGGATTGCCTTTTCTATAGTAAATTATTCAAAAAATAATTTTCTACTGTCGCAAATTTTAATTACGCCAGGGATTGCCTTTTCTATAGTAAATTATTCAAAAAATAATTTTCTACTGTCGCAAATTTTAATTACGCCATGGATAGCCTTTTCTATAGTAAATTATTCAAAAAATAATTTTCAACTGTCGCAAATTTTAATTACGCCAGGGATTTCCTTTTCTATAGTAAATTGTTCAAAAAATAATTTTCTGCTGTCGCAAATTTTAATTACGCCAGGGATTGCCTTTTCTATAGTAAATTATTCAAAAAATAATTTTCAACTGTCGCAAATTTTAATTGCGCCAGGGATTGCCTTTTCTATAGTAAATTATTCAAAAAAAAATTTTCAACTGTCGCAAATTTTAATTACGCCAGGGATTGCCTTTTCTATAGTAAATTATTCAAAAAACAATTTTTTTCTGTCGCAAATTTTAAATACGCCAGGGATTGCCTATTCTATAGTAAATTATTGAAAAAATAATTTTCTACTGTCGCAAATTTTAATTACGCCAGGGATTGCCTTTTCTGTAGTAAATTATTCAAAAAATAATTTTCTACTGTCGCAAATTTTAATTACGCCAGGGATTGCCTTTTCTATAGTAAATTATTCAAAAAATAATTTTCAACTGTCGCAAATTTTAATTGCGCCAGGGATTGCCTTTTCTATAGTAAATTATTCAAAAAATAATTTTTTACTGTCGCAAATTTTAATTGCGCCAGGGATTGCCTTTTCTATAGTAAATTATTCAAAAAATAATTTTCTACTGTCGCAAATTTTAATTACGCCAGGGATTGCCTTTTCTATAGTAAATTATTAAAAAAATAATTTTCTACTGTCGCAAATTTTAAGTGCGCCAGGGATTGCCTTTTCTATAGTAAATTATTCATAAAATAATTTTCTACTGTCGCAAATTTTAATTACGCCAGGGATTGCCTTTTCTATAGTAAATTATTCAAAAAATATTTTTTTACTGTCGTAAATTTTAAGTGCGCCAGGGATTGCCTTTTCTATAGTAAATTATTCAAAAAATAATTTTCAACTGTCGCAAATTTTAATTGCGCCAGGGATTGCCTTTTCTATAGTAAATTATTCAAAAAATAATTTTCTACTGTCGCAAATTTTAATTACGCCAGCGATTGCCTTTTCTATAGTAAATTATTCAAAAAATAATTTTCAACTGTCGCAAATTTTAATTGCGCCAGGGATTGCCTTTTCTATAGTAAATTATTCAAAAAATAATTTTTTACTGTCGCAAATTGTAATTGCGCCAGGGATTGCCTTTTCTATAGTAAATTATTCAAAAAATAATTTTCTACTGTCGCAAATTTCAAATCCGCCAGGGATTGCCTTTTCTATAGTAAATTATTCAAAAAATAATTTTATACTGTCGCAAATTTTAATTGCGCCAGGGATTGCCTTTTCTATAGTAAATTATTCAAAAAATAATTTTTTACTGTCGCAAATTTTAAGTGCGCCAGGGATTGCCTTTTCTATAGTAAATTATTCAAAAAATAATTTTCTACTGTCGCAAATTTTAATTACGCCAGCGATTGCCTTTTCTATAGTAAATTATTCAAAAAATAATTTTCAACTGTCGCAAATTTTAATTGCGCCAGGGATTGCCTTTTCTATAGTAAATTATTCAAAAAATAATTTTTTACTGTCGCAAATTGTAATTGCGCCAGGGATTGCCTTTTCTATAGTAAATTATTCAAAAAATAATTTTCTACTGTCGCAAATTTCAAATCCGCCAGGGATTGCCTTTTCTATAGTAAATTATTCAAAAAATAATTTTATACTGTCGCAAATTTTAATTGCGCCAGGGATTGCCTTTTCTATAGTAAATTATTCAAAAAATAATTTTCAACTGTCGCAAATTTTAATCACGCCAGGGATTGCCTTTTCTATAGTAAATTATTCAAAAAATAATTTTTTACTATCGCAAGTTTTAATTACGCCAGGGATTGCCTTTTCTATAGTAAATTATTCAAAAATTAATTTTATACTGTCGCAAATTTTAAATACGCCAGGGATTGCCTTTTCTATAGTAAATTTTGCAAAAAATAATTTTATATTGTCGCAAATTTTAATTACGCCAGGGATTGCCTTTTCTATAGTAAATTATTCAAAAAATAATTTTATACTGTCGCAAATTTTAATTACGCCAGGGATTGCCTTTTCTATAGTAAATTATTCAAAAAATAATTTTTTACTATCGCAAGTTTTAATTACGCCAGGGATTGCCTTTTTTATAGTAAATTATTCAAAAAATAATTTTATACTGTCGCAAATTTTAATTACGCCAGAGATTGCCTTTTCTGTAGTAAATTATTCAAAAAATAATTTTCTACTGTCGCAAATTTTAATTACGCCAGGGATTGCCTTTTCTATAGTAAATTTTGCAAAAAAATAATTTTTTACTGTCGCAAATTTTAATTACGCCAGGGATTGCCTTTTCTATAGTAAATTATTCAAAAAATAATTTTTTACTGTCGCAAATTTTAATTGCGCCAGGGATTGCCTTTTCTATAGTAAATTATTCAAAAAATAATTTTCAACTGTCGCAAGTTTTAAGTACGCCAGGGATTGCCTTTTCTATAGTAAATTATTCAAAAAATAATTTTTTACTATTGCAAGTTTTAATTGCGCCAGGGATTGCCTTTTCTACAGTAAATTATTCAAAAAATAATTTTCTACTGTCGCAAATTTTAATTACGCCAGGGATTGCCTTTTATATAGTAAATTATTCAAAAAATAATTTTATACTGTCGCAAATTTTAATTACGCCAGGGATTGCCTTTTCTATAGAAAATTTTGCAAAAAATAATTTTTTACTGTCGCAAGTTTTAATTACGCCAGGGATTGCCTTTTCTATAGTAAATTATTCAAAAAATAATTTTTTACTGTCGCAAATTTTAATTGCGCCAGGGATTGCCTTTTCTATAGTAAATTTTTCAAAAAATAATTTTCTACTGTCGCAAATTTTAATTACGCCAGGGATTGCCTTTTCTACAGTAAATTATTCAAAAAATAATTTTTTACTGTCGCAAATTTTAATTGCGCCAGGGATTGCCTTTTCTATAGTAAATTATTCAAAAAATAATTTTCTACTGTCGCAAATTTTAAGTGCGCCAGGGATTGCCTTTTCTATAGTAAATTATTCAAAAAATAATTTTCAACTGTCGCAAATTTTAATTACGCCAGGCATTGCCTTTTCTATAGTAAATTATTCAAAAAATAATTTTCTACTGTCGCAAATTTCAAATCCGCCAGGGATTGCCTTTTCTATAGTAAATTATTCAAAAAATAATTTTCAACTCTCGCAAATTTTAATTACGCCAGGGATTGCCTTTTCTATAGTAAATTATGCAAAAAATAATTTTATACTGTCGCAAATTTTAAGTGCGCCAGGGATTGCCTTTTCTATAGTAAATTATTCAAAAAATAATTTTCTACTGTCGCAAATTTTAATTACGCCAGGGATTGCCTTTTCTATAGTAAATTATTCAAAAAATAATTTTCTACTGTCGCAAATTTTAATTACGCCAGGGATTGCCTCTTCTATAGTAAACTTTTCAAAAAATAATTTTCTACTGTCGCAAATTTTAATTACGCCAGGGATTGCCTTTTCTATAGTAAATTATTCAAAAAATAATTTTCTACTGTCGCAAATTTTAATTACGCCGGGGATTGCATTTTCTATAGTAAATTATTCAAAAAATAATTTTCTACTGTCGCAAATTTTAATTACGCCAGGGATTGCCTTTTCTATAGTAAATTATTCAAAAAATAATTTTCTACTGTCGCAAATTTTAATTACGCCAGGAATTGCCTTTTCTATAGTAAATTATTCAAAAAATAATTTTCAACTGTCGCAAATTTTAATTGCGCCAGGGATTGCCTTTTCTATAGTAAATTATTCAAAAAATAATTTTCAACTGTCGCAAATTTTAATTACGCCAGGGATTGCCTTTTCTATAGTATATTATTCAAAAAATAATTTTTTACTGTCGCAAATTTTAAATACGCCAGGGATTGCCTTTTCTATAGTAAATTATTCAAAAAATAATTTTCTACTGTCGCAAATTTTAATTACGCCAGGGATTGCCTTTTCTATAGTAAATTATTCAAAAAATAATTTTCTACTGTCGCAAATTTTAATTACGCCAGGGATTGCCTTTTCTATAGTAAATTATTCAAAAAATAATTTTCAACTGTCGCAAATTTTAATTGCGCCAGGGATTGCCTTTTCTATAGTAAATTATTCAAAAAATAATTTTTTACTGTCGCAAATTTTAATTGCGCCAGGGATTGCCTTTTCTATAGTAAATTATTCATAAAATAATTTTCTACTGTCGCAAATTTTAATTGCGCCAGGGATTGCCTTTTCTATAGTAAATTATTCAAAAAATAATTTTTTACTGTCGCAAATTTTAAATACGCCAGGGATTGCCTTTTCTATAGTAAATTTTGCAAAAAAATTATTTTTTACTGTCGCAAATTTCAAATCCGCCAGGGATTGCCCTTTCTACAGTAAATTTTGCAAAAAATTATTTTTTACTGTCGCAAATTTTAATTGCGCCAGGGATTGCCTTTTCTATAGTAAACTTTGCAAAAAATAATTTTTTACTCTCGCAAATTTTAATTGCGCCAGGGATTGCCTTTTCTATAGTAAACTTTTCAAAAAATAATTTTCTACTGTCGCAAATTTTAATTACGCCAGGGATTGCCTTTTCTATAGTAAATTTCTCACAAAATAATTTTCAACTGTCGCAAATTTTAATTACGCCAGGGATTGCCTTTTCTATAGTAAATTATTCAAAAAATAATTTTATACTGTCGCAAATTTTAATTACGCCAGGGATTGCCTTTTCTATAGTAAATTATTCAAAAAATAATTTTCAACTGTCGCAAATTTTAATTACGCCAGGGATTGCCTTTTCTATAGTAAATTATTCAAAAAACTAATTTTATACTGTCGCAAATTTTAAGTGCGCCAGGGATTGCCTTTTCTATAGTAAATTTTGCAAAAAAATAATTTTTTACTGTCGCAAATTTTAAATATCCCCGGGATTGCCTTTTCTATAGTAAATTTCTCACAAATTAATTTTCTACTGTCGCAAATTTTAATTACGCCAGGGATTGCCTTTTCTATAGTAAATTATTCAAAAAAATAATTTTCTACTGTCGCAAATTTTAATTACGCCAGGGATTGCCTTTTCTATAGTAAATTATTCAAAAAATAATTTTCTACTGTCGCAAATTATAATTACGCCAGGGATTGCCTTTTCTATAGTAAATTATTCAAAAAATAATTTTTTACTGTCGCAAATTTTAAGTGCGCCAGGGATTGCCTTTTCTATAGTAAATTATTCAAAAAATAATTTTCTACTGTCGCAAATTTTAATTACGCCAGGGATTGCCTTTTCTATAGTAAATTATTCAAAAAATAATTTTCTACTGTCGCAAATTTTAATTACGCCAGGGATTGCCTTTTCTATAGTATATTATTCAAAAAATAATTTTTTACTGTCGCAAATTTTAATTGCGCCAGGGATTGCCTTTTCTATAGTAAATTATTCAAAAAATAATTTTTTACTGTCGCAAATTTTAAATACGCCAGGGATTGCCTTTTCTATAGTAAATTTTTCAAAAAATAATTTTTTACTATCGCAAGTTTTAATTGCGCCAGGGATTGCCTTTTCTACAGTAAATTATTCAAAAAATAATTTTCTACTGTCGCAAATTTTAATTACGCCAGGGATTGCCTTTTATATAGTAAATTATTCAAAAAATAATTTTATACTGTCGCAAATTTTAATTACGCCAGGGATTGCCTTTTCTATAGAAAATTTTGCAAAAAATAATTTTTTACTGTCGCAAATTTTAATTACGCCAGGGATTGCCTTTTCTATAGTAAATTATTCAAAAAATAATTTTTGATGTCGCAAAATTTAATTGCGCCAAGGATTGCCTTTTCTATAGTAAATTTTTCAAAAAATAATTTTCTACTGTCGCAAATTTTAATTACGCCAGGGATTGCCTTTTCTACAGTAAATTATTCAAAAAATAATTTTTTACTGTCGCAAATTTTAATTGCGCCAGGGATTGCCTTTTCTATAGTAAATTATTCAAAAAATAATTTTCTACTGTCGCAAATTTTAAGTGCGCCAGGGATTGCCTTTTCTATAGTAAATTATTCAAAAAATAATTTTTTACTGTCGCAAATTTTAATTGCGCCAGGGATTGCCTTTTCTATAGAAAATTTTGCAAAAAATAATTTTTTACTGTCGCAAATTTTAATTACGCCAGGGATTGCCTTTTCTATAGTAAATTATTCAAAAAATAATTTTTGATGTCGCAAAATTTAATTGCGCCAAGGATTGCCTTTTCTATAGTAAATTATTCAAAAAATAATTTTCTACTGTCGCAAATTTTAATTACGCCAGGGATTGCCTTTTCTACAGTAAATTATTCAAAAAATAATTTTTTACTCTCGCAAATTTTAATTGGGCCAGGGATTGCCTTTTCTATAGTAAATTATTCAAAAAATAATTTTCTACTGTCGCAAATTTTAAGTGCGCCAGGGATTGCCTTTTCTATAGTAAATTATTCAAAAAATAATTTTTTACTGTCGCAAATTTTAATTGCGCCAGGGATTGCCTTTTCTATAGTAAATTATTCAAAAAATAATTTTCTACTGTCGCAAATTTTAAGTGCGCCAGGGATGGCTTTTTCTATAGTAAATTTTGCAAAAAATATTTTTTTACTGTCGCAAATTTTAATTGCGCCAGGGATTGCCATTTCTATAGTAAATTATTCAAAAAATAATTTTCTACTGTCGCAAATTTTAATTGCGCCAGGGATTGCCTTTTCTATAGTAAATTATTCAAAAAATAATTTTTTACTGTCGCAAATTTTAAATACGCCAGGGATTGCCTTTTCTATAGTAAATTTTGCAAAAAAAATATTTTTTACTGTCGCAAATTTCAAATCCGCCAGGGATTGCCCTTTCTACAGTAAATTTTGCAAAAAAATATTTTTTACTGTCGCAAATTTTAATTGCGCCAGGGATTGCCTTTTCTATAGTAAATTATTCAAAAATAATTTTCTACTGTCGCAAATTTTAAGTGCGCCAGGGATGGCTTTTTCTATAGTAAATTTTGCAAAAAATATTTTTTTACTGTCGCAAATTTTAATTGCGCCAGGGATTGCCATTTCTATAGTAAATTATTCAAAAAATAATTTTCTACTGTCGCAAATTTTAATTGCGCCAGGGATTGCCTTTTCTATAGTAAATTATTCAAAAAATAATTTTTTACTGTCGCAAATTTTAAATACGCCAGGGATTGCCTTTTCTATAGTAAATTTTGCAAAAAAAATTATTTTTTACTGTCGCAAATTTCAAATCCGCCAGGGATTGCCCTTTCTACAGTAAATTTGCAAAAAATTATTTTTTACTGTCGCAAATTTTAATTGCGCCAGGGATTGCCTTTTCTATAGTAAACTTTGCAAAAAATAATTTTTTACTCTCGCAAATTTTAATTGCGCCAGGGATTGCCTTTTCTATAGTAAACTTTTCAAAAAATAATTTTCTACTGTCGCAAATTTTAATTACGCCAGGGATTGCCTTTTCTATAGTAAATTTCTCACAAAATAATTTTCAACTGTCGCAAATTTTAATTACGCCAGGGATTGCCTTTTCTATAGTAAATTATTCAAAAAATAATTTTATACTGTCGCAAATTTTAATTACGCCAGGGATTGCCTTTTCTATAGTAAATTATTCAAAAAATAATTTTCAACTGTCGCAAATTTTAATTACGCCAGGGATTGCCTTTTCTATAGTAAATTATTCAAAAACTAATTTTATACTGTCGCAAATTTTAAGTGCGCCAGGGATTGCCTTTTCTATAGTAAATTTTGCAAAAAAATAATTTTTTACTGTCGCAAATTTTAAATATCCCCGGGATTGCCTTTTCTATAGTAAATTTCACACAAATTAATTTTCTACTGTCGCAAATTTTAATTACGCCAGGGATTGCCTTTTCTATAGTAAATTATTCAAAAAATAATTTTCTACTGTCGCAAATTTTAATTACGCCAGGGATTGCCTTTTCTATAGTAAATTATTCAAAAAATAATTTTCTACTGTCGCAAATTATAATTACGCCAGGGATTGCCTTTTCTATAGTAAATTATTCAAAAAATAATTTTTTACTGTCGCAAATTTTAAGTGCGCCAGGGATTGCCTTTTCTATAGTAAATTATTCAAAAAATAATTTTCTACTGTCGCAAATTTTAATTACGCCAGGGATTGCCTTTTCTATAGTATATTATTCAAAAAATAATTTTTTACTGTCGCAAATTTTAATTGCGCCAGGGATTGCCTTTTCTATAGTAAATTATTCAAAAAATAATTTTTTACTGTCGCAAATTTTAAATACGCCAGGGATTGCCTTTTCTATAGTAAATTTTGTAAAAATATTATTTTTTACTGTCGCAAATTTCAAATCCGCCAGGGATTGCCTTTTCTACAGTAAATTTTGCAAAAAATAATTTTTTACTATCGCAAGTTTTAATTGCGCCAAGGATTGCCTTTTCTACAGTAAATTTTGCAAAAAATAATTTTTTACAGTCGCAATTTTAATTGCGCCAGGGATTGCCTTTTCTATAGTAAACTTTTCAAAAAATAATTTTCTACTGTCGCAAATTTTAATTACGCCAGGGTTTGCCTTTTCTATAGTAAATTTTTCAAAAAATAATTTTCTACTGTCGCAAATTTTAATTGCGCCAGGGATTGCCTTTTCTATAGTAAATTATTCAAAAAATAATTTTTTACTGTCGCTAATTTTAATTACGCCAGGGATTGCCTTTTCTATAGTAAATTATTCAAAAAATAATTTTTTACTGTCGCAAATTTCAATTGCGCCAGGGATTGCCTTTTCTATAGTAAATTATTCAAAAAATAATTTTCTACTGTCGCAAATTTTAATTACGCCAGGGATTGCCTTTTCTATAGTAAATTATTCAAAAAATAATTTTTTACTGTCGCAAATTTTAAGTGCGCCAGGGATTGCCTTTTCTATAGTAAATTTTGCAAAAAAAAATTTTTACTGTCGCAAATTTTAATTACGCCAGGGATTGCCTTTTCTATAGTAAATTATTCAAAAAAGAATTTTCTACTGTCGCAATTTTTAATTGCGCCAGGGATTGGCTTTTCTATAGTAAATTATTCAAAAAATAATTTTTTACTGTTGCAAATTTTAAATACGCCAGGGATTGCCTTTTCTATAGTAAATTTTGCAAAAAAATTATTTTTTACTGTCGCAAATTTCAAATCCGCCAGGGATTGCCTTTTCTACAGTAAATTTTGCAAAAAATAATTTTTTACTGTCGCAAATTTTAATTGCGCCAGGGATTGCCTTTTCTATAGTAAACTTTGCAAAAAATAATTTTTTACTGTCGCAAATTTTAATTGCGCCAGGGATTGCCTTTTCTATAGTAAACTTTGCAAAAAATAATTTTTTTCTGTCGCAAATTTTAATTGCGCCAGGGATTGCCTTTTCTATAGTAAACTTTTCAAAAAATAATTTTCTACAGTCGCAAATTTTAATTACGCCAGGGATATTGCCTTTTCTATAGTAAATTTCTCACAAAATAATTTTCAACTGTCGCAAATTTTAATTACGCCAGGGATTGCCTTTTCTATTGTAAATTATTCAAAAAATAATTTTATACTCTCGCAAATTTTAATTACGCCAGGGATTGCCTTTTCTATAGTAAATTATTCAAAAAATAATTTTCTACTGTCGCAAATTTTAATTACTCCTGGGATTGCCTGTTCTATAGTAAATTATTCAAAAAATAATTTTTTACTGTCGCAAATTTTAAGTGCGCCAGGGAGTGCCTTTTCTATAATAAATTATTCAAAAAATAATTTTCTACTGTCGCAAATTTTAAATACGCCAGGGATTGCCTTTTCTATAGTAAATTATTCAAAAAATAATTTTTTACTGTCGCAAATTTTAAATACGCCAGGGATTGCCTTTTCTATAGTAAATTATTCAAAAAATTATTTTCTACTGTCGCAAATTTTAAGTGCGCCAGGGATTGCCTTTTCTATAGTAAATTATTCAAAAAATAATTTTTTACTGTCGCAAATTTTAATTACGCCAGGGATTGCTTTTTCTATAGTAAATTATTCAAAAAATAATTTTAGACTGTCGCAAATTTTAATTACGCCAGGGATTGCCTTTTCTATAGTAAATTATTCAAAAAATAATTTTATACTGTCGCAAATTTTAATTGCGCCAGGGATTGCCTTTTCTATAGTAAATTATTCAAAAAATAATTTTCTACTGTCGCAAATTTTAATTACGCCAGGGATTGCCTTTTCTATAGTAAATTATTCAAAAAATAATTTTTTACTGTCGCAAATTTTAAGTGCGCCAGGGATTGCCTTTTCTATAGTAAATTATTCAAAAAATAATTTTAGACTGTCGCAAATTTTAATTACGCCAGGGATTGCCTTTTCTATAGTATATTATTCAAAAAATAATTTTTTACTGTCGCAAATTTTAATTGCGCCAGGGATTGCCTTTTCTATAGTAAATTATTCAAAAAATAATTTTTTACTGTCGCAAATTTTAAATACGCCAGGGATTGCCTTTTCTATAGTAAATTTTGTAAAAATATTATTTTTTACTGTCGCAAATTTCAAATCCGCCAGGGATTGCCTTTTCTACAGTAAATTTTGCAAAAAATAATTTTTTACTATCGCAAGTTTTAATTGCGCCAAGGATTGCCTTTTCTACAGTAAATTTTGCAAAAAATAATTTTTTACAGTCGCAATTTTAATTGCGCCAGGGATTGCCTTTTCTATAGTAAACTTTTCAAAAAATAATTTTCTACTGTCGCAAATTTTAATTACGCCAGGGTTTGCCTTTTCTATAGTAAATTTTTCAAAAAATAATTTTCTACTGTCGCAAATTTTAATTGCGCCAGGGATTGCCTTTTCTATAGTAAATTATTCAAAAAATAATTTTTTACTGTCGCAAATTTTAATTACGCCAGGGATTGCCTTTTCTATAGTAAATTATTCAAAAAATAATTTTTTACTGTCGCAAATTTTAATTGCGCCAGGGATTGCCTTTTCTATAGTAAATTATTCAAAAAATAATTTTCTACTGTCGCAAATTTTAATTACGCCAGGGATTGCCTTTTCTATAGTAAATTATTCAAAAAATAATTTTTTACTGTCGCAAATTTTAATTACGCCAGGGATTGCCTTTTCTATAGTAAATTATTCAAAAAATAATTTTCTACTGTCGCAAATTTTAATTACGCCAGGGATTGCCTTTTCTATAGTATATTATTCAAAAAATTATTTTCTACTGTCGCAAATTTTAAGTGCGCCAGGGATTGCCTTTTCTATAGTAAATTATTCAAAAAATAATTTTTTACTGTCGCAAATTTTAATTACGCCAGGGATTGCTTTTTCTATAGTAAATTATTCAAAAAATAATTTTAGACTGTCGCAAATTTTAATTACGCCAGGGATTGCCTTTTCTATAGTAAATTATTCAAAAAATAATTTTATACTGTCGCAAATTTTAATTGCGCCAGGGATTGCCTTTTCTATAGTAAATTATTCAAAAAATAATTTTCTACTGTCGCAAATTTTAATTACGCCAGGGATTGCCTTTTCTATAGTAAATTATTCAAAAAATAATTTTTTACTGTCGCAAATTTTAAGTGCGCCAGGGATTGCCTTTTCTATAGTAAATTATTCAAAAAATAATTTTCTACTGTCGCAAATTTTAATTACGCCAGGGATTGCCTTTTCTATAGTAAATTATTCAAAAAATAATTTTCTACTGTCGCAAATTTTAATTACGCCAGGGATTGCCTTTTCTATAGTAAATTATTCAAAAAATTATTTTCTACTGTCGCAAATTTTAAGTACGCCAGGGATTGCCTTTTCTATAGTAAATTATTCAAAAAATAATTTTTTACTGTCGCAAATTTTAATTACGCCAGGGATTGCTTTTTCTATAGTAAATTATTCAAAAAATAATTTTAGACTGTCGCAAATTTTAATTACGCCAGGGATTGCCTTTTCTATAGTAAATTATTCAAAAAATAATTTTATACTGTCGCAAATTTTAATTGCGCCAGGGATTGCCTTTTCTATAGTAAACTTTGCAAAAAATAATTTTTTACTGTCGCAAATTTTAATTGCGCCAGGGATTGCCTTTTCTATAGTAAACTTTGCAAAAAATAATTTTTTACTGTCGCAAATTTTAATTGCGCCAGGGATTGCCTTTTCTATAGTAAACTTTTCAAAAAATAATTTTCTACAGTCGCAAATTTTAATTACGCCAGGGATATTGCCTTTTCTATAGTAAATTTCTCACAAAATAATTTTCAACTGTCGCAAATTTTAATTACGCCAGGGATTGCCTTTTCTATAGTAAATTATTCAAAAAATAATTTTATACTCTCGCAAATTTTAATTACGCCAGGGATTGCCTTTTCTATAGTAAATTATTCAAAAAATAATTTTCTACTGTCGCAAATTTTAATTGCGCCAGGGATTGCCTTTTCTATAGTAAATTATTCAAAAAATAATTTTCTACTGTCGCAAATTTTAATTACGCCAGGGATTGCCTTTTCTATAGTAAATTATTCAAAAAATAATTTTTTACTGTCGCAAATTTTAATTACGCCAGGGATTGCCTTTTCTATAGTAAATTATTCAAAAAATAATTTTCTACTGTCGCAAATTTTAATTACGCCAGGGATTGCCTTTTCTATAGTATATTATTCAAAAAATTATTTTCTACTGTCGCAAATTTTAAGTGCGCCAGGGATTGCCTTTTCTATAGTAAATTATTCAAAAAATAATTTTTTACTGTCGCAAATTTTAATTACGCCAGGGATTGCTTTTTCTATAGTAAATTATTCAAAAAATAATTTTAGACTGTCGCAAATTTTAATTACGCCAGGGATTGCCTTTTCTATAGTAAATTATTCAAAAAATAATTTTATACTGTCGCAAATTTTAATTACGCCAGGGATTGCCTTTTCTTTAGTAAATTATTCACAAAATAATTTTCAACTGTCGCAAATTTTAATTACGCCAGGGATTGCCTATTCTATAGTAAATTATTCAAAAAATAATTTTATACTGTCGCAAATTTTAAGTGCGCCAGGGATTGCCTTTTCTATAGTAAATTTTGCAAAAAAATAATTTTTTACTGTCGCAAATTTTAAATATCCCAGGGATTGCCTTTTCTATAGTAAATTTCTCACAAATTAATTTTCTACTGTCGCAAATTTTAATTACGCCAGGGATTGCCTTTTCTATAGTAAATTATTCAAAAAATAATTTTCTACTGTCGCAAATTTTAATTACGCCAGGGATTGCCTTTTCTATAGTATATTATTCAAAAAATTATTTTCTACTGTCGCAAATTTTAAGTGCGCCAGGGATTGCCTTTTCTATAGTAAATTATTCAAAAAATAATTTTCTACTGTCGCAAATTTTAATTACGTCAGGGATTGCCTTTTCTATAGTAAATTATTCAAAAAATAATTTTTTACTCTCGCAAATTTTAAGTGCGCCAGGGATTGCCTTTTCTATAGTAAATTATTCAAAAAATAATTTTCTACTGTCGCAAATTTTAAATACGCCAGGGATTGCCTTTTCTATAGTAAATTATTCAAAAAATAATTTTTTACTGTCGCAAATTTTAAATACGCCAGGGATTGCCTTTTCTACATTAAATTATTCAAAAAATAATTTTCTACTGTCGCAAATTTTAAGTGCGCCAGGGATTGCCTTTTCTATAGTAAATTATTCAAAAAATAATTTTTTACTGTCGCAAATTTTATTTACGCCAGGGATTGCCTTTTCTATAGTAAATTATTCAAAAAATAATTTTATACTGTCGCAAATTTTAATTATGCCAGGTATTGCCTTTTCTATAGTAAATTATTCAAAAAATAATTTTATACTGTCGCAAATTTTAATTGCGCCAGGGATTGCCTTTTCTATAGTAAATTATTCAAAAAATAACTTTCTACTGTCGCAAATTTTAATTACGCCAGGGATTGCCTTTTCTACAGTAAATTATTCAAAAAATAATTTTCTACTGTCGCAAATTTTAAATATCCCAGGGATTGCCTTTTCTACAGTAAATTATTCAAAAAATAATTTTCTACTGTCGCAAATTTTAAATATCCCAGGGATTGCCTTTTCTATAGTAAATTATTCAAAAAATAATTTTTTACTGTCGCAAATTTTAATTACGCCAGGGATTGCCTTTTCTATAGTAAATTATTCAAAAAATAATTTTTTACTGTCGCAAATTTTAATTGCGCCAGGGATTGCCTTTTCTACAGTAAATTATTCAAAAAATAATTTTCTACTGTCGCAAATTTTAAATATCCCAGGGATTGCCTTTTCTACAGTAAATTATTCAAAAAATAATTTTCTACTGTCGCAAATTTTAAATATCCCAGGGATTGCCTTTTCTATAGTAAATTATTCAAAAAATAATTTTTTACTGTCGCAAATTTTAATTACGCCAGGGATTGCCTTTTCTATAGTAAATTATTCAAAAAATAATTTTTTACTGTCGCAAATTTTAATTGCGCCAGGGATTGCCTTTTCTATAGTAAATTATTCAAAAAATAATTTTCTACTGTCGCAAATTTTAATTACGCCAGGGATTGCCTTTTCTATAGTAAATTATTCAAAAAATAATTTTTTACTGTCGCAAATTTTAAGTGCGCCAGGGATTGCCTTTTCTATAGTAAATTTTGCAAAAAATTATTTTTTACTGTCGAAAATTTTAAATACGCCAGGGATTGCCTTTTCTATAGTAAATTATTCAAAAAATAATTTTCTACTGTCGCAAATTTTAATTGCGCCAGGGATTGCCTTTTCTATAGTAAATTATTCTAAAAATAAATTTCTACTGTCGCAAATTTTAATTACGCCAGGGATTGACTTTTCTATAGTAAATTATTCAAAAAATAATTTTCTACTGTCGCAAATTTTAAATATCCCAGGGATTGCCTTTTCTATAGTAAATTATTCAAAAAATAATTTTCTACTGTCGCAAATTTTAAATATCCCAGGGATTGCCTTTTCTATAGAAAATTATTCAAAAAATAATTTTCTACTGTCGCAAATTTTAATTACGCCAGGGATTGCCTTTTAAATTTTTCAAAAATTAATTTTTTACTGTCGCAAATTTTAAATACGCCAGGGATTGCCTATTCTATAGTAAATTATTTAAAAAATAATTTTTTACTGTCGAAAATTTTAAGTGCGCCAGGGATTGCCTTTTCTATAGTAAATTATTCAAAAAATAATTTTCAGCTGTCGCAAATTTTAATTGCGCCAGGGATTGCCTTTTCTATAGTAAATTATTCAAAAAATAATTTTTTACTGTCGCAAATTTTAATTACGCCAGGGATTGCCTTTTCTATAGTAAATTATTCAAAAAATAATTTTTTACTGTCGCAAATTTTAAGTGCGCCAGGGATTGCCTTTTCTATAGTAAATTATTCAAAAAATAATTTTCTACTGTCGCAAATTTTAATTATGCCAGGGATTGCCTTTTCTATAGTAAATTATTCAAAAAATAATTTTTTACTGTCGCACATTTTAAGTGCGCCAGGGATTGCATTTTCTATAGTAAATTATTCAAAAAATAGTTTTATACTGTTGCAAATTTTAATTGCGCCAGGGATTGCCTTTTCTATAGTAAATTATTCAAAAAATAATTTTCTACTGTCGCAAATTTTAATTACGCCAGGGATTGCCTTTTCTATAGTAAATTATTCAAAAAATAATTTTATACTGTCGCAAATTTTAATTACGCCAGGAATTGCCTTTTCTTTAGTAAATTATTCACAAAATAATTTTCAACTGTCGCAAATTTTAATTACGCCAGGGATTGCCTATTCTATAGTAAATTATTCAAAAAATAATTTTATACTGTCGCAAATTTTAAGTGCGCCAGGGATTGCCTTTTCTATAGTAAATTTTGCAAAAAAATAATTTTTTACTGTCGCAAATTTTAAATAATCCAGGGATTGCCTTTTCTATAGTAAATTTCTCACAAATTAATTTTCTACTGTCGCAAATTTTAATTACGCCAGGGATTGCCTTTTCTATAGTAAATTATTCAAAAAATAATTTTCTACTGTCGCAAATTTTAATTACGCCAGGGATTGCCTTTTCTATAGTATATTATTCAAAAAATTATTTTCTACTGTCGCAAATTTTAAGTGCGCCAGGGATTGCCTTTTCTATAGTAAATTATTCAAAAAATAATTTTCTACTGTCGCAAATTTTAATTACGCCAGGGATTGCCTTTTCTATAGTAAATTATTCAAAAAATAATTTTTTACTCTCGCAAATTTTAAGTGCGCCAGGGATTGCCTTTTCTATAGTAAATTATTCAAAAAATAATTTTCTACTGTCGCAAATTTTAAATACGCCAGGGATTGCCTTTTCTATAGTAAATTATTCAAAAAATAATTTTTTACTGTCGCAAATTTTAAATACGCCAGGGATTGCCTTTTCTACATTAAATTATTCAAAAAATAATTTTCTACTGTCGCAAATTTTAAGTGCGCCAGGGATTGCCTTTTCTATAGTAAATTATTCAAAAAATAATTTTTTACTGTCGCAAATTTTAATTACGCCAGGGATTGCCTTTTCTATAGTAAATTATTCAAAAAATAATTTTATACTGTCGCAAATTTTAATTATGCCAGGTATTGCCTTTTCTATAGTAAATTATTCAAAAAATAATTTTATACTGTCGCAAATTTTAATTGCGCCAGGGATTGCCTTTTCTATAGTAAATTATTCAAAAAATAACTTTCTACTGTCGCAAATTTTAATTACGCCAGGGATTGCCTTTTCTACAGTAAATTATTCAAAAAATAATTTTCTACTGTCGCAAATTTTAAATATCCCAGGGATTGCCTTTTCTACAGTAAATTATTCAAAAAATAATTTTCTACTGTCGCAAATTTTAAATATCCCAGGGATTGCCTTTTCTATAGTAAATTATTCAAAAAATAATTTTTTACTGTCGCAAATTTTAATTACGCCAGGGATTGCCTTTTCTATAGTAAATTATTCAAAAAATAATTTTTTACTGTCGCAAATTTTAATTGCCCCAGGGATTGCCTTTTCTACAGTAAATTATTCAAAAAATAATTTTCTACTGTCGCAAATTTTAAATATCCCAGGGATTGCCTTTTCTACAGTAAATTATTCAAAAAATAATTTTCTACTGTCGCAAATTTTAAATATCCCAGGGATTGCCTTTTCTATAGTAAATTATTCAAAAAATAATTTTTTACTGTCGCAAATTTTAATTACGCCAGGGATTGCCTTTTCTATAGTAAATTATTCAAAAAATAATTTTTTACTGTCGCAAATTTTAATTGCGCCAGGGATTGCCTTTTCTATAGTAAATTATTCAAAAAATAATTTTCTACTGTCGCAAATTTTAATTACGCCAGGGATTGCCTTTTCTATAGTAAATTATTCAAAAAATAATTTTTTACTGTCGCAAATTTTAAGTGCGCCAGGGATTGCCTTTTCTATAGTAAATTTTGCAAAAAATGATTTTTTACTGTCGAAAATTTTAAATACGCCAGGGATTGCCTTTTCTATAGTAAATTATTCAAAAAATAATTTTCTACTGTCGCAAATTTTAATTGCGCCAGGGATTGCCTTTTCTATAGTAAATTATTCTAAAAATAAATTTCTACTGTCGCAAATTTTAATTACGCCAGGGATTGACTTTTCTATAGTAAATTATTCAAAAAATAATTTTCTACTGTCGCAAATTTTAAATATCCCAGGGATTGCCTTTTCTATAGTAAATTATTCAAAAAATAATTTTCTACTGTCGCAAATTTTAAATATCCCAGGGATTGCCTTTTCTATAGAAAATTATTCAAAAAATAATTTTCTACTGTCGCAAATTTTAATTACGCCAGGGATTGCCTTTTAAATTTTTCAAAAATTAATTTTTTACTGTCGCAAATTTTAAATACGCCAGGGATTGCCTATTCTATAGTAAATTATTTAAAAAATAATTTTTTACTGTCGAAAATTTTAAGTGCGCCAGGGATTGCCTTTTCTATAGTAAATTATTCAAAAAATAATTTTCAGCTGTCGCAAATTTTAATTGCGCCAGGGATTGCCTTTTCTATAGTAAATTATTCAAAAAATAATTTTTTACTGTCGCAAATTTTAATTACGCCAGGGATTGCCTTTTCTATAGTAAATTATTCAAAAAATAATTTTTTACTGTCGCAAATTTTAAGTGCGCCAGGGATTGCCTTTTCTATAGTAAATTATTCAAAAAATAATTTTCTACTGTCGCAAATTTTAATTATGCCAGGGATTGCCTTTTCTATAGTAAATTATTCAAAAAATAATTTTTTACTGTCGCACATTTTAAGTGCGCCAGGGATTGCATTTTCTATAGTAAATTATTCAAAAAATAGTTTTATACTGTTGCAAATTTTAATTGCGCCAGGGATTGCCTTTTCTATAGTAAATTATTCAAAAAATAATTTTCTACTGTAGCAAATTTTAATTACGCCAGGGATTGCCTTTTCTATAGTAAATTATTCAAAAAATAATTTTTTACTGTCGCAAATTTTAATTGCGCCAGGGATTGCCTTTTCTATAGTAAATTATTCAAAAAATATTTTTTTACTGTCGCAAATTTTAAATACGCCAGGGATTGCATTTTCTATAGTAAATTTTCCAAAAAAATTATTTTTTACTGTCGCAAATTTCAAATCCGCCAGGGATTGCCTTTTCTACAGTAAATTTTGCAAAAAATAATTTTTTACTATCGCAAGTTTTAATTGCGCCAGGGATTGCCTTTTCTACAGTAAATTTTGCAAAAAAATAATTTTTTACTGTCGCAAATTTTAACTGGGCCAGGGATTGACTTTTCTATAGTAAACTTTTCAAAAAATAATTTTCTACTGTCGCAAATTTTAAATATCCCAGGGATTGCCTTTTCTATAGTAAATTATTCGAAAAATAATTTTCTACTGTCGAAAATTTTAATTACGCCAGGGATTGCCTTTTCTATAGTAAATTATTCAAAAAATAACTTTCTACTTTCGCAAATTTTAATTACGCCAGGGATTGCCTTTTCTATAGTAAATTATTCAAAAAATAATTTTCTACTGTCGCAAATTTTAACTACGCCAGGGATTGCCTTTTCTATAGTAAATTTCTCACAAAATAATTTTCAACTGTCGCAAATTTTAATTACGCCAGGGATTGCCTTTTCTATAGTAAATTATTCAAAAAATAATTTTATACTGTCGCAAATTTTAATTACGCCAGGGATTGCCTTTTCTATAGTAAATTATTCAAAAAATAATTTTTTACTCTCGCAAATTTTAAGTGCGCCAGGGATTGCCTTTTCTATAGTAAATTATTCAAAAAATAATTTTCTACTGTCGCAAATTTTAAATACGCCAGGGATTGCCTTTTCTATAGTAAATTATTCAAAAAATAATTTTTTACTGTCGCAAATTTTAAATACGCCAGGGATTGCCTTTTCTATAGTAAATTTTGCAAAAAAATAATTTTTTACTGTCGCAAATTTTAAATATCCCAGGGATTGCCTTTTCTATAGTAAATTTCTCACAAATTAATTTTCTACTGTCGCAAATTTTAATTACGCCAGGGATTGCCTTTTCTATAGTAAATTATTCAAAAAATAATTTTCTACTGTCGCAAATTTTAATTACGCCAGGGATTGCCTTTTCTATAGTAAATTATTCAAAAAATAATTTTCTACTGTCGCAAATTTTAATTACGCCAGGGATTGCCTTTTCTATAGTAAATTATTCAAAAAATAATTTTTTACTGTCGCAAATTTTAAGTGCGCCAGGGATTGCATTTTCTATAGTAAATTATTCAAAAAATAATTTTCTACTGTCGCAAATTTTAATTACGCCAGGGATTGCCTTTTCTATAGTAAATTATTAAAAAAATAATTTTTTACTCTCGCAAATTTTAAGTGCGCCAGGGATTGCCTTTTCTATAGTAAATTATTCAAAAAATAATTTTCTACTGTCGCAAATTTTAAATACGCCAGGGATTGCCTTTTCTATAGTAAATTATTCAAAAAATAATTTTTTACTGTCGCAAATTTTAAATACGCCAGGGATTGCCTTTTCTATAGTAAATTATTCAAAAAATAATTTTCTACTGTCGCAAATTTTAAGTGCGCCAGGGATTGCCTTTTCTATAGTAAATTATTCAAAAAATAATTTTTTACTGTCGCAAATTTTAATTACGCCAGGGATTGCCTTTTCTATAGTAAATTATTCAAAAAATAATTTTATACTGTCGCAAATTTTAATTATGCCAGGTATTGCCTTTTCTATAGTAAATTATTCAAAAAATAATTTTATACTGTCGCAAATTTTAATTGCGCCAGGGATTGCCTTTTCTATAGTAAATTATTCAAAAAATAACTTTCTACTGTCGCAAATTTTAATTACGCCAGGGATTGCCTTTTCTACAGTAAATTATTCAAAAAATAATTTTCTACTGTCGCAAATTTTAAATATCCCAGGGATTGCCTTTTCTACAGTAAATTATTCAAAAAATAATTTTCTACTGTCGCAAATTTTAAATATCCCAGGGATTGCCTTTTCTATAGTAAATTATTCAAAAAATAATTTTCTACTGTCGCAAATTTTAATTACGCCAGGGATTGCCTTTTCTATAGTAAATTATTCAAAAAATAATTTTTTACTGTCGCACATTTTAAGTGCGCCAGGGATTGCATTTTCTATAGTAAATTATTCAAAAAATAGTTTTATACTGTTGCAAATTTTAATTACGCCAGGGATTGCCTTTTCTATAGTAAATTATTCAAAAAATAATTTTCTACTGTCGCAAATTTTAATTACGCCAGGGATTGCCTTTTCTATAGTAAATTATTCAAAAAATAATTTTTTACTGTCGCAAATTTTAATTGCGCCAGGGATTGCCTTTTCTATAGTAAATTATTCAAAAAATATTTTTTTACTGTCGCAAATTTTAAATACGCCAGGGATTGCATTTTCTATAGTAAATTTTCCAAAAAAATTATTTTTTACTGTCGCAAATTTCAAATCCGCCAGGGATTGCCTTTTCTACAGTAAATTTTGCAAAAAATAATTTTTTACTATCGCAAGTTTTAATTGCGCCAGGGATTGCCTTTTCTACAGTAAATTTTGCAAAAAAATAATTTTTTACTGTCGCAAATTTTAACTGGGCCAGGGATTGTCTTTTCTATAGTAAACTTTTCAAAAAATAATTTTCTAATTTTAATTACGCCAGGGATTGCTTTTTCTATAGTAAATTATTCAAAAAATAATTTTAGACTGTCGCAAATTTTAATTACGCCAGGGATTGCCTTTTCTATAGTAAATTATTCAAAAAATAATTTTATACTGTCGCAAATTTTAATTGCGCCAGGGATTGCCTTTTCTATAGTAAATTATTCAAAAAATAATTTTCTACTGTCGCAAATTTTAATTACGCCAGGGATTGCCTTTTCTACAGTAAATTATTCAAAAAATAATTTTCTACTGTCGCAAATTTTAAATATCCCAGGGATTGCCTTTTCTATATTAAATTATTCAAAAAATAATTTTCTACTGTCGCAAATTTTAAATATCCCAGGGATTGCCTTTTCTATAGTAAATTATTCGAAAAATAATTTTCTACTGTCGCAAATTTTAATTACGCCAGGGATTGCCTTTTCTATAGTAAATTATTCAAAAAATAACTTTCTAATATCGCAAATTTTAATTGCGCCAGGGATTGCCTTTTCCATAGTAAATTATTCAAAAAATAATTTTCTACTGTCGCAAATTTTAACTACGCCAGGGATTGCCTTTTCTATAGTAAATTTCTCACAAAATAATTTTCAACTGTCGCAAATTTTAATTACGCCAGGGATTGCCTTTTCTATAGTAAATTATTCAAAAAATAATTTTATACTGTCGCTAATTTTAATTACGCCAGGGATTGCCTTTTCTATAGTAAATTATTCAAAAAATAATTTTCAACTGTCGCAAATTTTAATTACGCCAGGGATTGCCTATTCTATAGTAAATTATTCAAAAAATAAATTTATACTGTCGCAAATTTTAAGTGCGCCAGGGATTGCCTTTTCTATAGTAAATTTTGCAAAAAAATAATTTTTTACTGTCGCAAATTTTAAATATCCCAGGGATTGCCTTTTCTATAGTAAATTTCTCACAAATTAATTTTCTACTGTCGCAAATTTTAATTACGCCAGGGATTGCCTTTTCTATAGTAAATTATTCAAAAAATAATTTTCTACTGTCGCAAATTTTAATTACGCCAGGGATTGCCTTTTCTATAGTAAATTATTCAAAAAATAATTTTCTACTGTCGCAAATTTTAATTACGCCAGGGATTGCCTTTTCTATAGTAAATTATTCAAAAAATAATTTTTTGCTGTCGCAAACTTTAAGTGCGCCAGGGATTGCATTTTCTATAGTAAATTATTCAAAAAATAATTTTCTACTGTCACAAATTTTAATTACGCCAGGGATTGCCTTTTCTATAGTAAATTATTCAAAAAATAATTTTCTACTGTCGCAAATTTTAAATACGCCAGGGATTGCCTTTTCTATAGTAAATTATTCAAAAAATAATTTTTTACTGTCGCAAATTTTAATTGCGCCAGGGATTGCCTTTTCTATAGTAAATTATTCAAAAAATAATTTTTTACTGTCGCAAATTTTAAATACGCCAGGGATTGCATTTTCTATAGTAAATTTTGCAAAAAAATTATTTTTTACTGTCGCAAATTTCAAATCCGCCAGGGAATGCCTTTTCTACGGTAAATTTTGCAAAAAATAATTTTTTACTATCGCAAGTTTTAATTGCGCCAGGGATTGCCTTTTCTACAGTAAATTTTGCAAAAAAATAATTTTTTACTGTCGCAAATTTTAATTGCGCCAGGGATTGCCTTTTCTATAGTAAATTATTCAAAAAATAATTTTTTACTGTCGCAAATTTTAAATACGCCAGGGATTGCATTTTCTATAGTAAATTTTGCAAAAAAATTATTTTTTACTGTCGCAAATTTTAATTGCGCCAGGGATTGCCTTTTCTATAGTAAATTATTCAAAAAATAATTTTCTACTGTCGCAAATTTTAATTACGCCAGGGATTGCCTTTTCTACAGTAAATTATTCAAAAAATAATTTTCTACTGTCGCAAATTTTAAATATCCCAGGGATTGCCTTTTCTATATTAAATTATTCAAAAAATAATTTTCTACTGTCGCAAATTTTAAATATCCCAGGGATTGCCTTTTCTATAGTAAATTATTCGAAAAATAATTTTCTACTGTCGCAAATTTTAATTACGCCAGGGATTGCCTTTTCTATAGTAAATTATTCAAAAAATAACTTTCTAATGTCGCAAATTTTAATTGCGCCAGGGATTGCCTTTTCCATAGTAAATTATTCAAAAAATAATTTTCTACTGTCGCAAATTTTAACTACGCCAGGGATTGCCTTTTCTATAGTAAATTTCTCACAAAATAATTTTCAACTGTCGCAAATTTTAATTACGCCAGGGATTGCCTTTTCTATAGTAAATTATTCAAAAAATAATTTTATACTGTCGCTAATTTTAATTACGCCAGGGATTGCCTTTTCTATAGTAAATTATTCAAAAAATAATTTTCAACTGTCGCAAATTTTAATTACGCCAGGGATTGCCTATTCTATAGTAAATTATTCAAAAAATAAATTTATACTGTCGCAAATTTTAAGTGCGCCAGGGATTGCCTTTTCTATAGTAAATTTTGCAAAAAAATAATTTTTTACTGTCGCAAATTTTAAATATCCCAGGGATTGCCTTTTCTATAGTAAATTTCTCACAAATTAATTTTCTACTGTCGCAAATTTTAATTACGCCAGGGATTGCCTTTTCTATAGTAAATTATTCAAAAAATAATTTTCTACTGTCGCAAATTTTAATTACGCCAGGGATTGCCTTTTCTATAGTAAATTATTCAAAAAATAATTTTTTGCTGTCGCAAACTTTAAGTGCGCCAGGGATTGCATTTTCTATAGTAAATTATTCAAAAAATAATTTTCTACTGTCACAAATTTTAATTACGCCAGGGATTGCCTTTTCTATAGTAAATTATTCAAAAAATAATTTTCTACTGTCGCAAATTTTAATTACGCCAGGGATTGCCTTTTCTATAGTAAATTATTCAAAAAATAATTTTTTACTGTCGCAAATTTTAATTGCGCCAGGGATTGCCTTTTCTATAGTAAATTATTCAAAAAATAATTTTTTACTGTCGCAAATTTTAAATACGCCAGGGATTGCATTTTCTATAGTAAATTTTGCAAAAAAATTATTTTTTACTGTCGCAAATTTCAAATCCGCCAGGGAATGCCTTTTCTACAGTAAATTTTGCAAAAAATAATTTTTTACTATCGCAAGTTTTAATTGCGCCAGGGATTGCCTTTTCTACAGTAAATTTTGCAAAAAAATAATTTTTTACTGTCGCAAATTTTAATTGCGCCAGGGATTGCCTTTTCTATAGTAAACTTTTCAAAAAATAATTTTCTACTGTCGCAAATTTTAATTACGCCACGGATTGCCTTTTCTATAGTAAATTATTCAAAAAATAATTTTCTACTGTCGCAAATTTTAATTGCGCCAGGGATTGCCTTTTCTATAGTAAATTATTCAAAAAATATTTTTTTACTGTCGCAAATTTTAAATACGCCAGGGATTGCATTTTCTATAGTAAATTTTCCAAAAAAATTATTTTTTACTGTCGCAAATTTCAAATCCGCCAGGGATTGCCTTTTCTACAGTAAATTTTGCAAAAAATAATTTTTTACTATCGCAAGTTTTAATTGCGCCAGGGATTGCCTTTTCTACAGTAAATTTTGCAAAAAAATAATTTTTTATTGTCGCAAATTTTAACTGGGCCAGGGATTGACTTTTCTATAGTAAAATTTTCAAAAAATAATTTTCTACTGTCGCAAATTTTAAATATCCCAGGGATTGCCTTTTCTATAGTAAATTATTCGAAAAATAATTTTCTACTGTCGAAAATTTTAATTACGCCAGGGATTGCCTTTTCTATAGTAAATTATTCAAAAAATAACTTTCTACTTTCGCAAATTTTAATTACGCCAGGGATTGCCTTTTCTATAGTAAATTATTCAAAAAATAATTTTCTACTGTCGCAAATTTTAACTACGCCAGGGATTGCCTTTTCTATAGTAAATTTCTCACAAAATAATTTTCAACTGTCGCAAATTTTAATTACGCCAGGGATTGCCTTTTCTATAGTAAATTATTCAAAAAATAATTTTATACTGTCGCAAATTTTAATTACGCCAGGGATTGCCTTTTCTTTAGTAAATTATTCACAAAATAATTTTCAACTGTCGCAAATTTTAATTACGCCAGGGATTGCCTATTCTATAGTAAATTATTCAAAAAATAATTTTATACTGTCGCAAATTTTAAGTGCGCCAGGGATTGCCTTTTCTATAGTAAATTTTGCAAAAAAATAATTTTTTACTGTCGCAAATTTTAAATATCCCAGGGATTGCCTTTTCTATAGTAAATTTCTCACAAATTAATTTTCTACTGTCGCAAATTTTAATTACGCCAGGGATTGCCTTTTCTATAGTAAATTATTCAAAAAATAATTTTCTACTGTCGCAAATTTTAATTACGCCAGGGATTGCCTTTTCTATAGTAAATTATTCAAAAAATAATTTTCTACTGTCGCAAATTTTAATTACGCCAGGGATTGCCTTTTCTATAGTAAATTATTCAAAAAATAATTTTTTACTGTCGCAAATTTTAAGTGCGCCAGGGATTGCATTTTCTATAGTAAATTATTCAAAAAATAATTTTCTACTGTCGCAAATTTTAATTACGCCAGGGATTGCCTTTTCTATAGTAAATTATTCAAAAAATAATTTTTTACTCTCGCAAATTTTAAGTGCGCCAGGGATTGCCTTTTCTATAGTAAATTATTCAAAAAATAATTTTCTACTGTCGCAAATTTTAAATACGCCAGGGATTGCCTTTTCTATAGTAAATTATTCAAAAAATAATTTTTTACTGTCGCAAATTTTAAATACGCCAGGGATTGCCTTTTCTATAGTAAATTATTCAAAAAATAATTTTCTACTGTCGCAAATTTTAAGTGCGCCAGGGATTGCCTTTTCTATAGTAAATTATTCAAAAAATAATTTTTTACTGTCGCAAATTTTAATTACGCCAGGGATTGCCTTTTCTATAGTAAATTATTCAAAAAATAATTTTATACTGTCGCAAATTTTAATTATGCCAGGTATTGCCTTTTCTATAGTAAATTATTCAAAAAATAATTTTATACTGTCGCAAATTTTAATTGCGCCAGGGATTGCCTTTTCTATAGTAAATTATTCAAAAAATAACTTTCTACTGTCGCAAATTTTAATTACGCCAGGGATTGCCTTTTCTACAGTAAATTATTCAAAAAATAATTTTCTACTGTCGCAAATTTTAAATATCCCAGGGATTGCCTTTTCTACAGTAAATTATTCAAAAAATAATTTTCTACTGTCGCAAATTTTAAATATCCCAGGGATTGCCTTTTCTATAGTAAATTATTCAAAAAATAATTTTTTACTGTCGCAAATTTTAATTACGCCAGGGATTGCCTTTTCTATAGTAAATTATTCAAAAAATAATTTTTTACTGTCGCAAATTTTAATTGCGCCAGGGATTGCCTTTTCTACAGTAAATTATTCAAAAAATAATTTTCTACTGTCGCAAATTTTAAATATCCCAGGGATTGCCTTTTCTACAGTAAATTATTCAAAAAATAATTTTCTACTGTCGCAAATTTTAAATATCCCAGGGATTGCCTTTTCTATAGTAAATTATTCAAAAAATAATTTTTTACTGTCGCAAATTTTAATTACGCCAGGGATTGCCTTTTCTATAGTAAATTATTCAAAAAATAATTTTTTACTGTCGCAAATTTTAATTGCGCCAGGGATTGCCTTTTCTATAGTAAATTATTCAAAAAATAATTTTCTACTGTCGCAAATTTTAATTACGCCAGGGATTGCCTTTTCTATAGTAAATTATTCAAAAAATAATTTTTTACTGTCGCAAATTTTAAGTGCGCCAGGGATTGCCTTTTCTATAGTAAATTTTGCAAAAAATAATTTTTTACTGTCGAAAATTTTAAATACGCCAGGGATTGCCTTTTCTATAGTAAATTATTCAAAAAATAATTTTCTACTGTCGCAAATTTTAATTGCGCCAGGGATTGCCTTTTCTATAGTAAATTATTCAAAAAATAATTTTCTACTGTCGCAAATTTTAATTACGCCAGGGATTGACTTTTCTATAGTAAATTATTCAAAAAATAATTTTCTACTGTCGCAAATTTTAAATATCCCAGGGATTGCCTTTTCTATAGTAAATTATTCAAAAAATAATTTTCTACTGTCGCAAATTTTAAATATCCCAGGGATTGCCTTTTCTATAGAAAATTATTCAAAAAATAATTTTCTACTGTCGCAAATTTTAATTACGCCAGGGATTGCCTTTTAAATTTTTCAAAAATTAATTTTTTACTGTCGCAAATTTTAAATACGCCAGGGATTGCCTATTCTATAGTAAATTATTTAAAAAATAATTTTTTACTGTCGAAAATTTTAAGTGCGCCAGGGATTGCCTTTTCTATAGTAAATTATTCAAAAAATAATTTTCAGCTGTCGCAAATTTTAATTGCGCCAGGGATTGCCTTTTCTATAGTAAATTATTCAAAAAATAATTTTTTACTGTCGCAAATTTTAATTACGCCAGGGATTGCCTTTTCTATAGTAAATTATTCAAAAAATAATTTTTTACTGTCGCAAATTTTAAGTGCGCCAGGGATTGCCTTTTCTATAGTAAATTATTCAAAAAATAATTTTCTACTGTCGCAAATTTTAATTATGCCAGGGATTGCCTTTTCTATAGTAAATTATTCAAAAAATAATTTTTTACTGTCGCACATTTTAAGTGCGCCAGGGATTGCATTTTCTATAGTAAATTATTCAAAAAATAGTTTTATACTGTTGCAAATTTTAATTGCGCCAGGGATTGCCTTTTCTATAGTAAATTATTCAAAAAATAATTTTCTACTGTCGCAAATTTTAATTACGCCAGGGATTGCCTTTTCTATAGTAAATTATTCAAAAAATAATTTTTTACTGTCGCAAATTTTAATTGCGCCAGGGATTGCCTTTTCTATAGTAAATTATTCAAAAAATATTTTTTTACTGTCGCAAATTTTAAATACGCCAGGGATTGCATTTTCTATAGTAAATTTTCCAAAAAAATTATTTTTTACTGTCGCAAATTTCAAATCCGCCAGGGATTGCCTTTTCTACAGTAAATTTTGCAAAAAATAATTTTTTACTATCGCAAGTTTTAATTGCGCCAGGGATTGCCTTTTCTACAGTAAATTTTGCAAAAAAATAATTTTTTACTGTCGCAAATTTTAACTGGGCCAGGGATTGACTTTTCTATAGTAAACTTTTCAAAAAATAATTTTCTACTGTCGCAAATTTTAAATATCCCAGGGATTGCCTTTTCTATAGTAAATTATTCGAAAAATAATTTTCTACTGTCGAAAATTTTAATTACGCCAGGGATTGCCTTTTCTATAGTAAATTATTCAAAAAATAACTTTCTACTTTCGCAAATTTTAATTACGCCAGGGATTGCCTTTTCTATAGTAAATTATTCAAAAAATAATTTTCTACTGTCGCAAATTTTAACTACGCCAGGGATTGCCTTTTCTATAGTAAATTTCTCACAAAATAATTTTCAACTGTCGCAAATTTTAATTACGCCAGGTATTGCCTTTTCTATAGTAAATTATTCAAAAAATAATTTTATACTGTCGTAAATTTTAATTACGCCAGGGATTGCCTTTTCTTTAGTAAATTATTCACAAAATAATTTTCAACTGTCGCAAATTTTAATTACGCCAGGGATTGCCTATTCTATAGTAAATTATTCAAAAAATAATTTTATACTGTCGCAAATTTTAAGTGCGCCAGGGATTGCCTTTTCTATAGTAAATTTTGCAAAAAAATAATTTTTTACTGTCGCAAATTTTAAATATCCCAGGGATTGCCTTTTCTATAGTAAATTTCTCACAAATTAATTTTCTACTGTCGCAAATTTTAATTACGCCAGGGATTGCCTTTTCTATAGTAAATTATTCAAAAAATAATTTTCTACTGTCGCAAATTTTAATTACGCCAGGGATTGCCTTTTCTATAGTAAATTATTCAAAAAATAATTTTCTACTGTCGCAAATTTTAATTACGCCAGGGATTGCCTTTTCTATAGTAAATTATTCAAAAAATAATTTTTTACTGTCGCAAATTTTAAGTGCGCCAGGGATTGCATTTTCTATAGTAAATTATTCAAAAAATAATTTTCTACTGTCGCAAATTTTAATTACGCCAGGGATTGCCTTTTCTATAGTAAATTATTCAAAAAATAATTTTTTACTCTCGCAAATTTTAAGTGCGCCAGGGATTGCCTTTTCTATAGTAAATTATTCAAAAAATAATTTTCTACTGTCGCAAATTTTAAATACGCCAGGGATTGCCTTTTCTATAGTAAATTATTCAAAAAATAATTTTTTACTGTCGCAAATTTTAAATACGCCAGGGATTGCCTTTTCTATAGTAAATTATTCAAAAAATAATTTTCTACTGTCGCAAATTTTAAGTGCGCCAGGGATTGCCTTTTCTATAGCAAATTATTCAAAAAATAATTTTTTACTGTCGCAAATTTTAATTACGCCAGGGATTGCCTTTTCTATAGTAAATTATTCAAAAAATAATTTTATACTGTCGCAAATTTTAATTATGCCAGGTATTGCCTTTTCTATAGTAAATTATTCAAAAAATAATTTTATACTGTCGCAAATTTTAATTGCGCCAGGGATTGCCTTTTCTATAGTAAATTATTCAAAAAATAACTTTCTACTGTCGCAAATTTTAATTACGCCAGGGATTGCCTTTTCTACAGTAAATTATTCAAAAAATAATTTTCTACTGTCGCAAATTTTAAATATCCCAGGGATTGCCTTTTCTACAGTAAATTATTCAAAAAATAATTTTCTACTGTCGCAAATTTTAAATATCCCAGGGATTGCCTTTTCTATAGTAAATTATTCAAAAAATTATTTTCTACTGTCGCAAATTTTAATTACGCCAGGGATTGCCTTTTCTATAGTAAATTATTCAAAAAATAATTTTTTACTGTCGCACATTTTAAGTGCGCCAGGGATTGCATTTTCTATAGTAAATTATTCAAAAAATAGTTTTATACTGTTGCAAATTTTAATTACGCCAGGGATTGCCTTTTCTATAGTAAATTATTCAAAAAATAATTTTCTACTGTCGCAAATTTTAATTACGCCAGGGATTGCCTTTTCTATAGTAAATTATTCAAAAAATAATTTTTTACTGTCGCAAATTTTAATTGCGCCAGGGATTGCCTTTTCTATAGTAAATTATTCAAAAAATATTTTTTTACTGTCGCAAATTTTAAATACGCCAGGGATTGCATTTTCTATAGTAAATTTTCCAAAAAAATTATTTTTTACTGTCGCAAATTTCAAATCCGCCAGGGATTGCCTTTTCTACAGTAAATTTTGCAAAAAATAATTTTTTACTATCGCAAGTTTTAATTGCGCCAGGGATTGCCTTTTCTACAGTAAATTTTGCAAAAAAATAATTTTTTACTGTCGCAAATTTTAACTGGGCCAGGGATTGTCTTTTCTATAGTAAACTTTTCAAAAAATAATTTTCTAATTTTAATTACGCCAGGGATTGCTTTTTCTATAGTAAATTATTCAAAAAATAATTTTAGACTGTCGCAAATTTTAATTACGCCAGGGATTGCCTTTTCTATAGTAAATTATTCAAAAAATAATTTTATACTGTCGCAAATTTTAATTGCGCCAGGGATTGCCTTTTCTATAGTAAATTATTCAAAAAATAATTTTCTACTGTCGCAAATTTTAATTACGCCAGGGATTGCCTTTTCTACAGTAAATTATTCAAAAAATAATTTTCTACTGTCGCAAATTTTAAATATCCCAGGGATTGCCTTTTCTATATTAAATTATTCAAAAAATAATTTTCTACTGTCGCAAATTTTAAATATCCCAGGGATTGCCTTTTCTATAGTAAATTATTCGAAAAATAATTTTCTACTGTCGCAAATTTTAATTACGCCAGGGATTGCCTTTTCTATAGTAAATTATTCAAAAAATAACTTTCTAATGTCGCAAATTTTAATTGCGCCAGGGATTGCCTTTTCCATAGTAAATTATTCAAAAAATAATTTTCTACTGTCGCAAATTTTAACTACGCCAGGGATTGCCTTTTCTATAGTAAATTTCTCACAAAATAATTTTCAACTGTCGCAAATTTTAATTACGCCAGGGATTGCCTTTTCTATAGTAAATTATTCAAAAAATAATTTTATACTGTCGCTAATTTTAATTACGCCAGGGATTGCCTTTTCTATAGTAAATTATTCAAAAAATAATTTTCAACTGTCGCAAATTTTAATTACGCCAGGGATTGCCTATTCTATAGTAAATTATTCAAAAAATAAATTTATACTGTCGCAAATTTTAAGTGCGCCAGGGATTGCCTTTTCTATAGTAAATTTTGCAAAAAAATAATTTTTTACTGTCGCAAATTTTAAATATCCCAGGGATTGCCTTTTCTATAGTAAATTTCTCACAAATTAATTTTCTACTGTCGCAAATTTTAATTACGCCAGGGATTGCCTTTTCTATAGTAAATTATTCAAAAAATAATTTTCTACTGTCGCAAATTTTAATTACGCCAGGGATTGCCTTTTCTATAGTAAATTATTCAAAAAATAATTTTCTACTGTCGCAAATTTTAATTACGCCAGGGATTGCCTTTTCTATAGTAAATTATTCAAAAAATAATTTTTTGCTGTCGCAAACTTTAAGTGCGCCAGGGATTGCATTTTCTATAGTAAATTATTCAAAAAATAATTTTCTACTGTCACAAATTTTAATTACGCCAGGGATTGCCTTTTCTATAGTAAATTATTCAAAAAATAATTTTCTACTGTCGCAAATTTTAATTACACCAGGGATTGCCTTTTCTATAGTAAATTATTCAAAAAATAATTTTTTACTGTCGCAATTTTTAATTGCGCCAGGGATTGCCTTTTCTATAGTAAATTATTCAAAAAATAATTTTTTACTGTCGCAAATTTTAAATACGCCAGGGATTGCATTTTCTATAGTAAATTTTGCAAAAAAATTATTTTTTACTGTCGCAAATTTCAAATCCGCCAGGGAATGCCTTTTCTACAGTAAATTTTGCAAAAAATAATTTTTTACTATCGCAAGTTTTAATTGCGCCAGGGATTGCCTTTTCTACAGTAAATTTTGCAAAAAAATAATTTTTTACTGTCGCAAATTTTAATTGCGCCAGGGATTGCCTTTTCTATAGTAAACTTTTCAAAAAATAATTTTCTACTGTCGCAAATTTTAATTACGCCACGGATTACCTTTTCTATAGTAAATATTTCAAAAAATAATTTTCTACTGTCGCAAATTTTAATTGCGCCAGGGATTGCCTTTTCTATAGTAAATTATTCAAAAAATAATTTTTTACTGTCGCAAATTTTAATTACGCCAGGGATTGCCTTTTCTATAGTAAATTATTCAAAAAATAATTTTTTACTGTCGCAAATTTTAATTGCGCCAGGGATTGCCTTTTCTATAGTAAATTATTCAAAAAATAATTTTCTACTGTCGCAAATTTTAATTACGCCAGGGATTGCCTTTTCTATAGTAAATTATTCAAAAAATAATTTTTTACTGTCGCAAATTTTAAGTGCGCCAGGGATTGCCTTTTCTATAGTAAATTTTGCAAAAAATAATTTTTTACTGTCGAAAATTTTAAATACGCCAGGGATTGCCTTTTCTATAGTAAATTATTCAAAAAATAATTTTCTACTGTCGCAAATTTTAATTGCGCCAGGGATTGCCTTTTCTATAGTAAATTATTCAAAAAATAATTTTCTACTGTCGCAAATTTTAATTACGCCAGGGATTGACTTTTCTATAGTAAATTATTCAAAAAATAATTTTCTACTGTCGCAAATTTTAAATATCCCAGGGATTGCCTTTTCTATAGTAAATTATTCAAAAAATAATTTTCTACTGTCGCAAATTTTAAATATCCCAGGGATTGCCTTTTCTATAGAAAATTATTCAAAAAATAATTTTCTACTGTCGCAAATTTTAATTACGCCAGGGATTGCCTTTTAAATTTTTCAAAAATTAATTTTTTACTGTCGCAAATTTTAAATACGCCAGGGATTGCCTATTCTATAGTAAATTATTTAAAAAATAATTTTTTACTGTCGAAAATTTTAAGTGCGCCAGGGATTGCCTTTTCTATAGTAAATTATTCAAAAAATAATTTTCAGCTGTCGCAAATTTTAATTGCGCCAGGGATTGCCTTTTCTATAGTAAATTATTCAAAAAATAATTTTTTACTGTCGCAAATTTTAATTACGCCAGGGATTGCCTTTTCTATAGTAAATTATTCAAAAAATAATTTTTTACTGTCGCAAATTTTAAGTGCGCCAGGGATTGCCTTTTCTATAGTAAATTATTCAAAAAATAATTTTCTACTGTCGCAAATTTTAATTACGCCAGGGATTGCCTTTTCTATAGTAAATTATTCAAAAAATAATTTTTTACTGTCGCACATTTTAAGTGCGCCAGGGATTGCATTTTCTATAGTAAATTATTCAAAAAATAGTTTTATACTGTTGCAAATTTTAATTACGCCAGGGATTGCCTTTTCTATAGTAAATTATTCAAAAAATAATTTTCTACTGTCGCAAATTTTAATTACACCAGGGATTGCCTTTTCTATAGTAAATTATTCAAAAAATAATTTTTTACTGTCGCAAATTTTAATTGCGCCAGGGATTGCCTTTTCTATAGTAAATTATTCAAAAAATATTTTTTTACTGTCGCAAATTTTAAATACGCCAGGGATTGCATTTTCTATAGTAAATTTTCCAAAAAAATTATTTTTTACTGTCGCAAATTTCAAATCCGCCAGGGATTGCCTTTTCTACAGTAAATTTTGCAAAAAATAATTTTTTACTATCGCAAGTTTTAATTGCGCCAGGGATTGCCTTTTCTACAGTAAATTTTGCAAAAAAATAATTTTTTACTGTCGCAAATTTTAACTGGGCCAGGGATTGACTTTTCTATAGTAAACTTTTCAAAAAATAATTTTCTACTGTCGCAAATTTTAAATATCCCAGGGATTGCCTTTTCTATAGTAAATTATTCGAAAAATAATTTTCTACTGTCGAAAATTTTAATTACGCCAGGGATTGCCTTTTCTATAGTAAATTATTCAAAAAATAACTTTCTACTTTCGCAAATTTTAATTACGCCAGGGATTGCCTTTTCTATAGTAAATTATTCAAAAAATAATTTTCTACTGTCGCAAATTTTAACTACGCCAGGGATTGCCTTTTCTATAGTAAATTTCTCACAAAATAATTTTCAACTGTCGCAAATTTTAATTACGCCAGGGATTGCCTTTTCTATAGTAAATTATTCAAAAAATAATTTTATACTGTCGCAAATTTTAATTACGCCAGGGATTGCCTTTTCTTTAGTAAATTATTCACAAAATAATTTTCAACTGTCGCAAATTTTAATTACGCCAGGGATTGCCTATTCTATAGTAAATTATTCAAAAAATAATTTTATACTGTCGCAAATTTTAAGTGCGCCAGGGATTGCCTTTTCTATAGTAAATTTTGCAAAAAAATAATTTTTTACTGTCGCAAATTTTAATTACGCCAGGGATTGCCTTTTCTATAGTAAATTATTCAAAAAATAATTTTTTACTCTCGCAAATTTTAAGTGCGCCAGGGATTGCCTTTTCTATAGTAAATTATTCAAAAAATAATTTTCTACTGTCGCAAATTTTAAATACGCCAGGGATTGCCTTTTCTATAGTAAATTATTCGAAAAATAATTTTTTACTGTCGCAAATTTTAATTACGCCAGGGATTGCCTTTTCTATAGTAAATTATTCAAAAAATAATTTTTTACTCTCGCAAATTTTAAGTGCGCCAGGGATTGCCTTTTCTATAGTAAATTATTCAAAAAATAATTTTCTACTGTCGCAAATTTTAAATACGCCAGGGATTGCCTTTTCTATAGTAAATTATTCAAAAAATAATTTTTTACTGTCGCAAATTTTAAATACGCCAGGGATTGCCTTTTCTATAGTAAATTATTCAAAAAATAATTTTCTACTGTCGCAAATTTTAAGTGCGCCAGGGATTGCCTTTTCTATAGTAAATTATTCAAAAAATAATTTTTTACTGTCGCAAATTTTAAGTGCGCCAGGGATTGCATTTTCTATAGTAAATTATTCAAAAAATAATTTTCTACTGTCGCAAATTTTAATTACGCCAGGGATTGCCTTTTCTATAGTAAATTATTCAAAAAATAATTTTTTACTCTCGCAAATTTTAAGTGCGCCAGGGATTGCCTTTTCTATAGTAAATTATTCAAAAAATAATTTTTTACTGTCGCAAATTTTAAGTGCGCCAGGGATTGCATTTTCTATAGTAAATTATTCAAAAAATAATTTTCTACTGTCGCAAATTTTAATTACGCCAGGGATTGCCTTTTCTATAGTAAATTATTCAAAAAATAATTTTTTACTGTCGTAAATTTTAAGTGCGCCAGGGACTGCCTTTTCTATAGTAAATTATTCAAAAAATAATTTTCTACTGTCGCAAATTTTAAATACGCCAGGGATTGCCTTTTCTATAGTAAATTATTCAAAAAATAATTTTTTACTGTCGCAAATTTTAAATACGCCAGGGATTGCCTTTTCTATAGTAAATTATTCAAAAAATAATTTTCTACTGTCGCAAATTTTAAGTGCGCCAGGGATTGCCTTTTCTATAGTAAATTATTCAAAAAATAATTTTTTACTGTCGCAAATTTTAAGTGCGCCAGGGATTGCATTTTCTATAGTAAATTATTCAAAAAATAATTTTCTACTGTCGCAAATTTTAATTACGCCAGGGATTGCCTTTTCTATAGTAAATTATTCAAAAAATAATTTTTTACTCTCGCAAATTTTAAGTGCGCCAGGGATTGCCTTTTCTATAGTAAATTATTCAAAAAATAATTTTTTACTGTCGCAAATTTTAAGTGCGCCAGGGATTGCATTTTCTATAGTAAATTATTCAAAAAATAATTTTCTACTGTCGCAAATTTTAATTACGCCAGGGATTGCCTTTTCTATAGTAAATTATTCAAAAAATAATTTTTTACTCTCGCAAATTTTAAGTGCGCCAGGGATTGCCTTTTCTATAGTAAATTATTCAAAAAATAATTTTCTACTGTCGCAAATTTTAAATACGCCAGGGATTGCCTTTTCTATAGTAAATTATTCAAAAAATAATTTTTTACTGTCGCAAATTTTAAATACGCCAGGGATTGCCTTTTCTATAGTAAATTATTCAAAAAATAATTTTCTACTGTCGCAAATTTTAAGTGCGCCAGGGATTGCCTTTTCTATAGTAAATTATTCAAAAAATAATTTTTTACTGTCGCAAATTTTAATTACGCCAGGGATTGCCTTTTCTATAGTAAATTATTCAAAAAATAATTTTATACTGTCGCAAATTTTAATTACGCCAGGGATTGCCTTTTCTATAGTAAATTATTCAAAAAATAATTTTATACTGTCGCAAATTTTAATTGCGCCAGGGATTGCCTTTTCTATAGTAAATTATTCAAAAAATAACTTTCTACTGTCGCAAATTTTAATTACGCCAGGGATTGCCTTTTCTACAGTAAATTATTCAAAAAATAATTTTCTACTGTCGCAAATTTTAAATATCCCAGGGATTGCCTTTTCTATAGTAAATTATTCAAAAAATATTTTTTTACTGTCGCAAATTTTAAATACGCCAGGGATTGCATTTTCTATAGTAAATTTTCCAAAAAAATTATTTTTTACTGTCGCAAATTTCAAATCCGCCAGGGATTGCCTTTTCTACAGTAAATTTTGCAAAAAATAATTTTTTACTATCGCAAGTTTTAATTGCGCCAGGGATTGCCTTTTCTACAGTAAATTTTGCAAAAAAATAATTTTTTACTGTCGCAAATTTTAACTGGGCCAGGGATTGACTTTTCTATAGTAAACTTTTCAAAAAATAATTTTCTACTGTCGCAAATTTTAAATATCCCAGGGATTGCCTTTTCTATAGTAAATTATTCGAAAAATAATTTTCTACTGTCGAAAATTTTAATTACGCCAGGGATTGCCTTTTCTATAGTAAATTATTCAAAAAATAACTTTCTACTTTCGCAAATTTTAATTACGCCAGGGATTGCCTTTTCTATAGTAAATTATTCAAAAAATAATTTTCTACTGTCGCAAATTTTAACTACGCCAGGGATTGCCTTTTCTATAGTAAATTTCTCACAAAATAATTTTCAACTGTCGCAAATTTTAATTACGCCAGGGATTGCCTTTTCTATAGTAAATTATTCAAAAAATAATTTTATACTGTCGCAAATTTTAATTACGCCAGGGATTGCCTTTTCTTTAGTAAATTATTCACAAAATAATTTTCAACTGTCGCAAATTTTAATTACGCCAGGGATTGCCTATTCTGTAGTAAATTATTCAAAAAATAATTTTATACTGTCGCAAATTTTAAGTGCGCCAGGGATTGCCTTTTCTATAGTAAATTTTGCAAAAAAATAATTTTTTACTGTCGCAAATTTTAAATATCCCAGGGATTGCCTTTTCTATAGTAAATTTCTCACAAATTAATTTTCTACTGTCGCAAATTTTAATTACGCCAGGGATTGCCTTTTCTATAGTAAATTATTCAAAAAATAATTTTCTACTGTCGAAAATTTTAATTACGCCAGGGATTGCCTTTTCTATAGTAAATTATTCAAAAAATAATTTTCTACTGTCGCAAATTTTAATTACGCCAGGGATTGCCTTTTCTATAGTAAATTATTCAAAAAATAATTTTTTACTGTCGCAAATTTTAAGTGCGCCAGGGATTGCATTTTCTATAGTAAATTATTCAAAAAATAATTTTCTACTGTCGCAAATTTTAATTACGCCAGGGATTGCCTTTTCTATAGTAAATTATTCAAAAAATAATTTTTTACTCTGGCAAATTTTAAGTGCGCCAGGGATTGCCTTTTCTATAGTAAATTATTCAAAAAATAATTTTCTACTGTCGCAAATTTTAAATACGCCAGGGATTGCCTTTTCTATAGTAAATTATTCAAAAAATAATTTTTTACTGTCGCAAATTTTAAATACGCCAGGGATTGCCTTTTCTATAGTAAATTATTCAAAAAATAATTTTCTACTGTCGCAAATTTTAAGTGCGCCAGGGATTGCCTTTTCTATAGTAAATTATTCAAAAAATAATTTTTTACTGTCGCAAATTTTAATTACGCCAGGGATTGCCTTTTCTATAGTAAATTATTCAAAAAATAATTTTATACTGTCGCAAATTTTAATTACGCCAGGGATTGCCTTTTCTATAGTAAATTATTCAAAAAATAATTTTATACTGTCGCAAATTTTAATTGCGCCAGGGATTGCATTTTCTATAGTAAATTATTCAAAAAATAACTTTCTACTGTCGCAAATTTTAATTACGCCATGGATTGCCTTTTCTACAGTAAATTATTCAAAAAATAATTTTCTACTGTCGCAAATTTTAAATATCCCAGGGATTGCCTTTTCTACAGTAAATTATTCAAAAAATAATTTTCTACTGTCGCAAATTTTAAATATCCCAGGGATTGCCTTTTCTATAGTAAATTATTCAAAAAATAATTTTCTACTGTCGCAAATTTTAATTACGCCAGGGATTGCCTTTTCTATAGTAAATTATTCAAAAAATAATTTTCTACTGTCGCAAATTTTAATTGCGCCAGGGATTGCCTTTTCTATAGTAAATTATACAAAAAATAATTTTCTACTGTCGCAAATTTTAATTGCGCCAGGGATTGAATTTTCTATAGTAAATTATTCAAAAAATAATTTTCTACTGTCGCAAATTTTAAATATCCCAGGGATTGCCTTTTCTATAGTAAATTATTCAAAAAATAATTTTCTACTGTCGCAAATTTTAAATATCCCAGGGATTGCCTTTTCTATAGTAAATTATTCAAAAAATAATTTTCTACTGTCGCAAATTTTAATTACGCCAGGGATTGCCTTTTAAATTTTTCAAAAATTTATTTTTTACTGTCGCAAATTTTAAATACGCCAGGGATTGCCTTTTCTATAGTAAATTATTCAAAAAATATTTTTTTACTGTCGAAAATTTTAAGTGCGCCAGGGATTGCCTTTTCTATAGTAAATTATTCAAAAAATAATTTTCAGCTGTCGCAAATTTTAATTGCGCCAGGGATTGCCTTTTCTATAGTAAATTATTCAAAAAATAATTTTTTACTGTCGCAAATTTTAATTACACCACGGATTGCCTTTTCTATAGTAAATTATTCAAAAAATAATTTTTTACTGTCGCAAATTTTAAGTGCGCCAGGGATTGCCTTTTCTATAGTAAATTATTCAAAAAATAATTTTCTACTGTCGCAAATTTTAATTACGCCAGGGATTGCCTTTTCTATAGTAAATTATTCAAAAAATAATTTTTTACTGTCGCACATTTTAAGTGCGCCAGGGATTGCCTTTTCTATAGTAAATTATTCAAAAAATAATTTTTTACTGTCGCAAATTTTAAATACGCCAGGGATTGCCTTTTCTACAGTAAATTTTGCAAAAAATAATTTTTTACTATCGCAAGTTTTAATTGCGCCAGGGATTGCCTTTTCTACAGTAAATTTTGCAAAAAAATAATTTTTTACTGTCGCAAATTTTAATTGCGCCAGGGATTGACTTTTCTATAGTAAACATTTCAAAAAATAATTTTCTACTGTCGCAAATTTTAAATATCCCAGGGATTGCCTTTTCTATAGTAAATTATTCGAAAAATAATTTTCTACTGTCGCAAATTTTAATTACGCCAGGGATTGCCTTTTCTATAGTAAATTATTCAAAAAATAACTTTCTACTGTCGCAAATTTTAATTACGCCAGGGATTGCCTTTTCTATAGTAAATTATTCAAAAAATAATTTTCTACTGTCGCAAATTTTAACTACGCCAGGGATTGCCTTTTCTATAGTAAATTTCTCACAAAATAATTTTCAACTGTCGCAAATTTTAATTACGCCAGGGATTGCCTTTTCTATAGTAAATTATTCAAAAAATAATTTTATACTGTCGCAAATTTTAATTACGCCAGGGATTGCCTTTTCTATAGTAAATTATTCAAAAAATAATTTTCAACTGTCGCAAATTTTAATTACGCCAGGGATTGCCTATTCTATAGTAAATTATTCAAAAAATAATTTTATACTGTCGCAAATTTTAAGTGCGCCAGGGATTGCCTTTTCTATAGTAAATTTTGCAAAAAAATAATTTTTTACTGTCGCAAATTTTAAATATCCCAGGGATTGCCTTTTCTATAGTAAATTTCTCACAAAATAATTTTCTACTGTCGCAAATTTTAATTACGCCAGGGATTGCCTTTTCTATAGTAAATTATTCAAAAAATAATTTTCTACTGTCGCAAATTTTAATTGCGCCAGGGATTGCCTTTTCTATAGTAAATTATACAAAAAATAATTTTCTACTGTCGCAAATTTTAATTGCGCCAGGGATTGAATTTTCTATAGTAAATTATTCAAAAAATAATTTTCTACTGTCGCAAATTTTAAATATCCCAGGGATTGCCTTTTCTATAGTAAATTATTCAAAAAATAATTTTCTACTGTCGCAAATTTTAAATATCCCAGGGATTGCCTTTTCTATAGTAAATTATTCAAAAAATAATTTTCTACTGTCGCAAATTTTAATTACGCCAGGGATTGCCTTTTAAATTTTTCAAAAATTTATTTTTTACTGTCGCAAATTTTAAATACGCCAGGGATTGCCTTTTCTATAGTAAATTATTCAAAAAATATTTTTTTACTGTCGAAAATTTTAAGTGCGCCAGGGATTGCCTTTTCTATAGTAAATTATTCAAAAAATAATTTTCAGCTGTCGCAAATTTTAATTGCGCCAGGGATTGCCTTTTCTATAGTAAATTATTCAAAAAATAATTTTTTACTGTCGCAAATTTTAATTACACCACGGATTGCCTTTTCTATAGTAAATTATTCAAAAAATAATTTTTTACTGTCGCAAATTTTAAGTGCGCCAGGGATTGCCTTTTCTATAGTAAATTATTCAAAAAATAATTTTCTACTGTCGCAAATTTTAATTACGCCAGGGATTGCCTTTTCTATAGTAAATTATTCAAAAAATAATTTTTTACTGTCGCACATTTTAAGTGCGCCAGGGATTGCCTTTTCTATAGTAAATTATTCAAAAAATAATTTTTTACTGTCGCAAATTTTAAATACGCCAGGGATTGCCTTTTCTACAGTAAATTTTGCAAAAAATAATTTTTTACTATCGCAAGTTTTAATTGCGCCAGGGATTGCCTTTTCTACAGTAAATTTTGCAAAAAAATAATTTTTTACTGTCGCAAATTTTAATTGCGCCAGGGATTGACTTTTCTATAGTAAACATTTCAAAAAATAATTTTCTACTGTCGCAAATTTTAAATATCCCAGGGATTGCCTTTTCTATAGTAAATTATTCGAAAAATAATTTTCTACTGTCGCAAATTTTAATTACGCCAGGGATTGCCTTTTCTATAGTAAATTATTCAAAAAATAACTTTCTACTGTCGCAAATTTTAATTACGCCAGGGATTGCCTTTTCTATAGTAAATTATTCAAAAAATAATTTTCTACTGTCGCAAATTTTAACTACGCCAGGGATTGCCTTTTCTATAGTAAATTTCTCACAAAATAATTTTCAACTGTCGCAAATTTTAATTACGCCAGGGATTGCCTTTTCTATAGTAAATTATTCAAAAAATAATTTTATACTGTCGCAAATTTTAATTACGCCAGGGATTGCCTTTTCTATAGTAAATTATTCAAAAAATAATTTTCAACTGTCGCAAATTTTAATTACGCCAGGGATTGCCTATTCTATAGTAAATTATTCAAAAAATAATTTTATACTGTCGCAAATTTTAAGTGCGCCAGGGATTGCCTTTTCTATAGTAAATTTTGCAAAAAAATAATTTTTTACTGTCGCAAATTTTAAATATCCCAGGGATTGCCTTTTCTATAGTAAATTTCTCACAAATTAATTTTCTACTGTCGCAAATTTTAATTACGCCAGGGATTGCCTTTTCTATAGTAAATTATTCAAAAAATAATTTTCTACTGTCGCAAATTTTAATTACGCCAGGGATTGCCTTTTCTATAGTAAATTATTCAAAAAATAATTTTCTACTGTCGCAAATTTTAATTACGCCAGGGATTGCCTTTTCTATAGTAAATTATTCAAAAAATAACTTTCTACTGTCGCAAATTTTAATTACGCCAGGGATTGCATTTTCTATAGTAAATTTTGCAAAAAAATTATTTTTTACTGTCGCAAATTTCAAATCCGCCAGGGATTGCCTTTTCTACAGTAAATTTCGCAAAAAATAATTTTTTACTGTCGCAAATTTTAATTGCGCCAGGGATTGACTTTTCTATAGTAAACTTTTCAAAAAATAATTTTCTACTGTCGCAAATTTTAAATATCCCAGGGATTGCCTTTTCTATAGTAAATTATTCGAAAAATAATTTTCTACTGTCGCAAATTTTAATTACGCCAGGGATTGCCTTTTCTATAGTAAATTATTCAAAAAATAACTTTCTACTGTCGCAAATTTTAATTACGCCAGGGATTGCCTTTTCTATAGTAAATTATTCAAAAAATAATTTTCTACTGTCGCAAATTTTAATTACGCCAGGGATTGCCTTTTCTATAGTAAATTATTCAAAAAATAATTTTCTACTGTCGCAAATTTTAATTACGCCAGGGATTGCCTTTTCTATAGTAAATTATTCAAAAAATAATTTTTTACTGTCGCAAATTTTAAGTGCGCCAGGTATTGCATTTTCTATAGTAAATTATTCAAAAAATAATTTTCTACTGTCGCAAATTTTAATTACGCCAGGGATTGCCTTTTCTATAGTAAATTATTCAAAAAATAATTTTCTACTGTCGCAAATTTTAATTACGCCAGGGATTGCCTTTTCTATAGTAAATTATTCAAAAAATAATTTTTTACTGTCGCAAATTTTAATTGCGCCAGGGATTGCCTTTTCTATAGTAAATTATTCAAAAAATAATTTTTTACTGTCGCAAATTTTAAATACGCCAGGGATTGCATTTTCTATAGTAAATTTTGCAAAAAAATTATTTTTTACTGTCGCAAATTTCAAATCCGCCAGGGATTGCCTTTTCTACAGTAAATTTTGCAAAAAATAATTTTTTACTATCGCAAGTTTTAATTGCGCCAGGGATTGCCTTTTCTACAGTAAATTTTGCAAAAAAATAATTTTTTACTGTCGCAAATTTTAATTGCGCCAGGGATTGCCTTTTCTATAGTAAACTTTTCAAAAAATAATTTTCTACTGTCGCAAATTTTAATTACGCCAGGGATTGCCTTTTCTATAGTAAATATTTCAAAAAATAATTTTCTACTGTCGCAAATTTTAATTGCGCCAGGGATTGCCTTTTCTATAGTAAATTATTCAAAAAATAATTTTTTACTGTCGCAAATTTTAATTACGCCAGGGATTGCCTTTTCTATAGTAAATTATTCAAAAAATAATTTTTTACTGTCGCAAATTTTAATTGCGCCAGGGATTGCCTTTTCTATAGTAAATTATTCAAAAAATAATTTTCTACTGTCGCAAATTTTAATTACGCCAGGGATTGCCTTTTCTATAGTAAATTATTCAAAAAATAATTTTTTAGTGTCGCAAATTTTAAGTGCGCCAGGGATTGCCTTTTCTATAGTAAATTTTGCAAAAAATAATTTTTTACTGTCGCAAATTTTAATTACTCCAGGGATTGCCTTTTCTATAGTAAATTATTCAAAAAATAATTTTCTACTGTCGCAAATTTTAATTGCGCCAGGGATTGCCTTTTCTATAGTAAATTATTCAAAAAATAATTTTTTACTGTCGCAAATTTTAAATAAGCCAGGGATTGCCTTTTCTATAGTAAAAATTGCAAGAAAATTATTTTTTTCTGTCGCAAATTTCAAATCCGCCAGGGATTGCCTTTTCTACATTAAATTTTGCAAAAAATAATTTTTTACTATCGCAAGTTTTAATTGTGCCAGGGATTGCCTTTTCTACAGTAAATTTTGCAAAAAAATAATTTTTTACTGTCACAAATTTTAATTGCGCCAGGGATTGACTTTTCTATAGTAAACATTTCAAAAAATAATTTTCTACTGTCGCAAATTTTAAATATCCCAGGGATTGCCTTTTCTATAGTAAATTATTCGAAAAATAATTTTCTACTGTCGCAAATTTTAATTACGCCAGGGATTGCCTTTTCTATAGTAAATTATTCAAAAAATAACTTTCTACTGTCGCAAATTTTAATTACGCCAGGGATTGCCTTTTCTATAGTAAATTATTCAAAAAATAATTTTCTACTGTCGCAAATTTTAATTGCGCCAGGGATTGCCTTTTCTATAGTAAATTATTCAAAAAATAATTTTTTAGTGTCGCAAATTTTAAATACGCCAGGGATTGCATTTTCTATAGTAAATTTTGCAAAAAAATTATTTTTTACTGTCGCAAATTTCAAATCCGCCAGGGATTGCATTTTCTACAGTAAATTTTGCAAAAAATAATTTTTTACTATCGCAAGTTTTAATTGCGCCAGGGATTGCCTTTTCTACAGTAAATTTTGCAAAAAAATAATTTTTTACTGTCGCAAATTTTAATTGCGCCAGGGATTGACTTTTCTATAGTAAACATTTCAAAAAATAATTTTCTACTGTCGCAAATTTTAAATATCCCAGGGATTGCCTTTTCTATAGTAAATTATTCGAAAAATAATTTTCTACTGTCGCAAATTTTAATTACGCCAGGGATTGCCTTTTCTATAGTAAATTATTCAAAAAATAACTTTCTACTGTCGCAAATTTTAATTACGCCAGGGATTGCCTTTTCTATAGTAAATTATTCAAAAAATAATTTTCTACTGTCGCAAATTTTAACTACGCCAGGGATTGCCTTTTCTATAGTAAATTTCTCACAAAATAATTTTCAACTGTCGCAAATTTTAATTACGCCAGGGATTGCCTTTTCTATAGTAAATTATTCAAAAAATAATTTTATACTGTCGCAAATTTTAATTACGCCAGGGATTGCCTTTTCTATAGTAAATTATTCAAAAAATAATTTTCAACTGTCGCAAATTTTAATTACGCCAGGGATTGCCTATTCTATAGTAAATTATTCAAAAAATAATTTTATACTGTCGCAAATTTTAAGTGCGCCAGGGATTGCCTTTTCTATAGTAAATTTTGCAAAAAAATTATTTTTTACTGTCGCAAATTTTAAATATCCCAGGGATTGCCTTTTCTATAGTAAATTTCTCACAAATTAATTTTCTACTGTCGCAAATTTTAATTACGCCAGGGATTGCCTTTTCTATAGTAAATTATTCAAAAAATAATTTTCTACTGTCGCAAATTTTAATTACGCCAGGGATTGCCTTTTCTATAGTAAATTATTCAAAAAATAATTTTCTACTGTCGCAAATTTTAATTACGCCAGGGATTGCCTTTTCTATAGTAAATTATTCAAAAAATAACTTTCTACTGTCGCAAATTTTAATTACGCCAGGGATTGCATTTTCTATAGTAAATTTTGCAAAAAAATTATTTTTTCCTGTCGCAAATTTCAAATCCGCCAGGGATTGCCTTTTCTACAGTAAATTTTGCAAAAAATAATTTTTTACTATCGCAAGTTTTAATTGCGCCAGGGATTGCCTTTTCTACAGTAAATTTTGCAAAAAAATAATTTTTTACTGTCGCAAATTTTAATTGCGCCAGTGATTGACTTTTCTATAGTAAACTTTTCAAAAAATAATTTTCTACTGTCGCAAATTTTAAATATCCCAGGGATTGCCTTTTCTATAGTAAATTATTCGAAAAATAATTTTCTACTGTCGCAAATTTTAATTACGCCAGGGATTGCCTTTTCTATAGTAAATTATTCAAAAAATAACTTTCTACTGTCGCAAATTTTAATTACGCCAGGGATTGCCTTTTCTATAGTAAATTATTCAAAAAATAATTTTCTACTGTCGCAAATTTTAATTACGCCAGGGATTGCCTTTTCTATAGTAAATTATTCAAAAAATAATTTTCTACTGTCGCAAATTTTAATTACGCCAGGGATTGCCTTTTCTATAGTAAATTATTCAAAAAATAATTTTTTACTGTCGCAAATTTTAAGTGCGCCAGGGATTGCATTTTCTATAGTAAATTATTCAAAAAATAATTTTCTACTGTCGCAAATTTTAATTACGCCGGGGATTGCCTTTTCTATAGTAAATTATTCAAAAAATAATTTTCTACTGTCGCAAATTTTAATTACGCCAGGGATTGCCTTTTCTATAGTAAATTATTCAAAAAATAATTTTTTACTGTCGCAAATTTTAATTGCGCCAGGGATTGCCTTTTCTATAGTAAATTATTCAAAAAATAATTTTTTACTGTCGCAAATTTTAAATACGCCAGGTATTGCATTTTCTATAGTAAATTTTGCAAAAAAATTATTTTTTACTGTCGCAAATTTCAAATCGGCCAGGGATTGCCTTTTCTACAGTAAATTTTGCAAAAAATAATTTTTTACTATCGCAAGTTTTAATTGCGCCAGGGATTGCCTTTTCTACAGTAAATTTTGCAAAAAAATAATTTTTTACTGTCGCAAATTTTAATTGCGCCAGGGATTGCCTTTTCTATAGTAAATTCAAAAAATAATTTTCTACTGTCGCAAATTTTAATTACGCCAGGGATTGCCTTTTCTATAGTAAATATTTCAAAAAATAATTTTCTACTGTCGCAAATTTTAATTGCGCCAGGGATTGCCTTTTCTATAGTAAATTATTCAAAAAATAATTTTTTACTGTCGCAAATTTTAATTACGCCAGGGATTGCCTTTTCTATAGTAAATTATTCAAAAAATAATTTTTTACTGTCGCAAATTTTAATTGCGCCAGGGATTGCCTTTTCTATAGTAAATTATTCAAAAAATAATTTTCTACTGTCGCAAATTTTAATTACGCCAGGGATTGCCTTTTCTATAGTAAATTATTCAAAAAATAATTTTTTAGTGTCGCAAATTTTAAGTGCGCCATGGATTGCCTTTTCTATAGTAAATTTTGCAAAAAATAATTTTTTACTGTCGCAAATTTTAATTACGCCAGGGATTGCCTTTTCTATAGTAAATTATTCAAAAAATAATTTTCTACTGTCGCAAATTTTAATTGCGCCAGGGATTGCCTTTTCTATAGTAAATTATTCAAAAAATAATTTTTTACTGTCGCAAATTTTAAATTAGCCAGGGATTGCCTTTTCTATAGTAAATTTTGCAAAAAAATTATTTTTTACTGTCGCAAATTTCAAATCCGCCAGGGATTGCCTTTTCTACAGTAAATTTTGCAAAAAATTATTTTTTACTGTCGCAAATTTTAATTGCGCCAGGGATTGACTTTTCTATAGTAAATTATTCAAAAAATAATTTTTTACTGTCGCAAATTTTAATTGCGCCAGGGATTGCCTTTTCTATAGTAAACTTTGCAAAAAATAATTTTTTATGTCGCAAATTTTAATTGCGCCAGGAATTGCCTTTTCTATAGTAAACTTTTCAAAAAATAATTTTCCACTGTCGCAAATTTTAATTACGCCAGGGATTGCCTTTTTTGTGTAAATTTCTCACAAAATAATTTTCAACTGTCGCAAATTTTAATTACGCATGGATTGCCTTTTCTATAGTAAATTATTCAAAAAATAATTTTATACTGTCGCAAATTTTAATTACGCCAGGGATTGCCTTTTCTATAGTAAATTATTCAAAAAATAATTTTCTACTGTCGCAAATTTTAATTACGCCAGGTATTGCCTTTTCTATAGTAAATTATTCAAAAAATAATTTTTTACTGTCGCAAATTTTAAGTGCGCCAGGGATTGCCTTTTCTATAGTAAATTATTCAAAAAATAATTTTCTACTGTCGCAAATTTTAAATACGCCAGGGATTGCCTTTTCTATAGTAAATTATTCAAAAAATAATTTTTTACTGTCGCAAATTTTAAATACGCCAGGGATTGCCTATTCTGTAGTAAATTATTCAAAAAATAATTTTCTACTGTCGCAAATTTTAAGTGCGCCAGGGATTGCCTTTTCTATAGTAAATTATTCAAAAAATAATTTTTTACTGTCGCAAATTTTAATTACGCCAGGGATTGCCTTTTCTATAGTAAATTATTCAAAAAATAATTTTATACTGTCGCAAATTTTAATTACGCCAGGGATTGCCTTTTCTATAGTAAATTATTCAAAAAATAATTTTATACTGTCGCAAATTTTAATTGCGCCAGGGATTGCCTTTTCTATAGTAAATTATTCAAAAAATAATTTTCTACTGTCGCAAATTTTAATTACGCCAGGGATTGCCTTTTCTACAGTAAATTATTCAAAAAATAATTTTCTACTGTCGCAAATTTTAAATATCCCAAGGATTGCCTATTCTATAGTAAATTATTCAAAAAATAATTTTATACTGTCGCAAATTTTAAGTGCGCCAGGGATTGCCTTTTCTATAGTAAATTTTGCAAAAAAATAATTTTTTACTGTCGCAAATTTTAAATATCCCAGGGATTGCCTTTTCTATAGTAAATTTCTCACAAATTAATTTTCTACTGTCGCAAATTTTAATTACGCCAGGGATTGCCTTTTCTATACTAAATTATTCAAAAAATAATTTTCTACTGTCGCAAATTTTAATTACCCCAGGGATTGCCTTTTCTATAGTAAATTATTCAAAAAATAATTTTCTACTGTCGCAAATTTTAATTACGCCAGGGATTGCCTTTTCTATAGTAAATTATTCAAAAAATAATTTTCTACTGTCGCAAATTTTAATTACGCCAGGGATTGCCTTTTCTATAGTAAATTATTCAAAAAATAATTTTTTACTGTCGCAAATTTTAATTGCGCCAGGGATTGCATTTTCTATAGTAAATTTTGCAAAAAAATTATTTTTTACTGTCGCAAATTTCAAATCCGCCAGGGATTGCCTTTTCTACAGTAAATTTTGCAAAAAATAATTTTTTACTATCGCAAGTTTTAATTGCGCCAGGGATTGCCTTTTCTACAGTAAATTTTGCAAAAAAATAATTTTTTACTGTCGCAAATTTTAATTGCGCCAGGGATTGCCTTTTCTATAGTAAACTTTTCAAAAAATAATTTTCTACTGTCGCAAATTTTAATTACGCCAGGGATTGCCTTTTCTATAGTAAATATTTCAAAAAATAATTTTCTACTGTCGCAAATTTTAATTGCGCCAGGGATTGCCTTTTCTATAGTAAATTATTCAAAAAATAATTTTTTACTGTCGCAAATTTTAATTACGCCAGGGTTTGCCTTTTCTATAGTAAATTATTCAAAAAATAATTTTTTACTGTCGCAAATTTTAATTGCGCCAGGGATTGCCTTTTCTATAGTAAATTATTCAAAAAATAATTTTCTACTGTCGCAAATTTTAATTACGCCAGGGATTGCCTTTTCTATAGTAAATTATTCAAAAAATAATTTTTTACTGTCGCAAATTTTAAGTGCGCCAGGGATTGCCTTTTCTATAGTAAATTTTGCAAAAAATAATTTTTTACTGTCGCAAATTTTAATTACGCCAGGGATTGCCTTTTCTATAGTAAATTATTCAAAAAATAATTTTCTACTGTCGCAAATTTTAATTGCGCCAGGGATTGCCTTTTCTATAGTAAATTATTCAAAAAATAATTTTTTACTGTCGCAAATTTTAAATACGCCAGGGATTGCCTTTTCTATAGTAAATTTTGCAAAAAAATTATTTTTTACTGTCGCAAATTTCAAATCCGCCAGGGATTGCCTTTTCTACAGTAAATTTTGCAAAAAATTATTTTTTACTGTCGCAAATTTTAATTGCGCCAGGGATTGCCTTTTCTATAGTAAACTTTGCAAAAAATAATTATTTACTGTCGCAAATTTTAACTGCGCCAGGGATTGCCTTTTCTATAGTAAACTTTGCAAAAAATAATTTTTTATGTCGCAAATTTTAATTGCGCCAGGGATTGCCTTTTCTATAGTAAACTTTTCAAAAAATAATTTTCCACTGTCGCAAATTTTAATTACGCCAGGGATTGCCTTTTTTGTGTAAATTTCTCACAAAATAATTTTCAACTGTCGCAAATTTTAATTACGCATGGATTGCCTTTTCGATAGTAAATTATTCAAAAAATAATTTTATATTGTCGCAAATTTTAATTACGCCAGGGATTGCCTTTTCTATAGTAAATTATTCAAAAAATAATTTTCTACTGTCGCAAATTTTAATTACGCCAGGTATTGCCTTTTCTATAGTAAATTATTCAAAAAATAATTTTTTACTGTCGCAAATTTTAAGTGCGCCAGGGATTGCCTTTTCTATAGTAAATTATTCAAAAAATAATTTTCTACTGTCGCAAATTTTAAATACGCCAGGGATTGCCTTTTCTATAGTAAATTATTCAAAAAATAATTTTTTACTGTCGCAAATTTTAAATACGCCAGGGATTGCCTTTTCTATAGTAAATTATTCAAAAAATAATTTTCTACTGTCGCAAATTTTAAGTGCGCCAGGGATTGCCTTTTCTATAGTAAATTATTCAAAAAATAATTTTTTACTGTCGCAAATTTTAATTACGCCAGGGATTGCCTTTTCTATAGTAAATTATTCAAAAAATAATTTTATACTGTCGCAAATTTTAATTACGCCAGGGATTGCCTTTTCTATAGTAAATTATTCAAAAAATAATTTTATACTGTCGCAAATTTTAATTGCGCCAGGGATTGCCTTTTCTATAGTAAATTATTCAAAAAATAATTTTCTACTGTCGCAAATTTTAATTACGCCAGGGATTGCCTTTTCTACAGTAAATTATTCAAAAAATAATTTTCTACTGTCGCAAATTTTAAATATCCCAGGGATTGCCTTTTCTATAGTAAATTATTCAAAAAATAATTTTCTACTGTCGCAAATTTTAAATATCCCAGGGATTGCCTTTTCTATAGTAAATTATTCAAAAAATAATTTTCTACTGTCGCAAATTTTAATTACGCCAGGGATTGCCATTTCTATAGTAAATTATTCAAAAAATAATTTTCTACTGTCGCAAATTTTAATTGCGCCAGTGATTGCCTTTTCTATAGTAAATTATTCAAAAAATAATTTTCTACTGTCGCAAATTTTAATTACGCCAGGGATTGACTTTTCTATAGTAAATTATTCAAAAAATAATTTTCTACTGTCGCAAATTTTAATTACGCCAGGGACTGCCTTTTCTATAGTAAATTATTCAAAAAATAATTTTCTACTGTCGCAAATTTTAATTGCGCCAGGGATTGCCTTTTCTATAGTAAATTATTCAAAAAATAATTTTCTACTGTCGCAAATTTTAATTACGCCAGGGATTGACTTTTCTATAGTAAATTTTTCAAAAATTAATTTTGTACTTTCGCAAATTTTAAATACGCCAGGGATTGCCTTTTCTATAGTAAATTATTCAAAAAATAATTTTTACTGTCGAAAATTTTAAGTGCGCCAGGGATTGCCTTTTCTATAGTAAATTTTTCAAAAAATAATTTTCAGCTGTCGCAAATTTTAATTGCGCCAGGGATTGCCTTTTCTATAGTAAATTATTCAAAAAATAATTTTTTACTGTCGCAAATTTTAATTACGCCAGGGATTGCCTTTTCTATAGTAAATTATTCAAAAAATAATTTTCTACTGTCGCAAATTTTAATTACGCCAGGGATTGCCTTTTCTATAGTAAATTATTCAAAAAATAAGTTTTTACTATCGCACATTTTAAGTGCGCCAGGGATTGCATTTTCTATAGTAAATTATTCAAAAAATAATTTTCTACTGTCGCAAATTTTAATTACGCCAGGGATTGCCTTTTCTATAGTAAATTATTCAAAAAATAATTTTCTACTGTCGCAAATTTTAATTACGCCAGGGATTGCCTTTTCTATAGTAAATTATTCAAAAAATAATTTTTTACTGTCGCAAATTTTAATTGCGCCAGGGATTGCCTTTTCTATAGTAAATTATTCAAAAAATAATTTTTTACTGTCGCAAATTTTAAATACGCCAGGGATTGCATTTTCTATAGTAAATTTTGCAAAAAAAGTATTTTTTACTGTCGCAAATTTCAAATCCGCCAGGGATTGCCTTTTCTACAGTAAATTTTGCAAAAAATAATTTTTTACTATCGCAAGTTTTAATTGCGCCAGGGATTGCCTTTTCTACAGTAAATTTTGCAAAAAAATAATTTTTTACTGTCGCAAATTTTAATTGCGCCAGGGATTAACTTTTCTATAGTAAACTTTTCAAAAAATAATTTTCTACTGTCGCAAATTTTAATTACGCCAGGGATTGCCTTTTCTATAGTAAATTTTTCAAAAAATAAATTCTACTGTCGCAAATTTTAATTGCGCCAGGGATTGCCTTTTCTATAGTAAACTATTCAAAAAAAAAATTTTACTGTCGCAAATTTTAATTACGCCAGGGATTGCCTTTTCTATAGTAAATTATTCAAAAAATAATTTTTTACTGTCGCAAATTTTAATTGCGCCAGGGATTGCCTTTTCTATAGTAAATTATTCAAAAAATAATTTTCTACTGTCGCAAATTTTAATTACGCCAGGGATTGCCTTTTCTATAGTAAATTATTCAAAAAATAATTTTATACTGTCGCAAATTTTAATTACGCCAGGGATTGCCTTTTCTATAGTAAATTATTCAAAAAATAATTTTATACTGTCGCAAATTTTAATTGCGCCAAGGATTGCCTTTTCTATAGTAAATTATTCAAAAAATAATTTTCTACTGTCGCAAATTTTAATTGCGCCAGGGATTGCCTTTTCTATAGTAAATTATTCAAAAAATAATTTTCTACTGTCGCAAATTTTAATTACGCCAGGGATTGACTTTTCTATAGTAAATTAATCAAAAAATAATTTTCTACTGTCGCAAATTTTAAATATCCCAGGGATTGCCTTTTTATAGTAAATTATTCAAAAAATAATTTTCTACTGTCGCAAATTTTAAATATCCCAGGGATTGCCTTTTCTATAGTAAATTATTCAAAAAATAATTTTCTACTGTCGCGAATTTTAATTACGCCAGGGATTGCATTTTAAATTTTTCAAAAATTAATTTTTTACTGTCGCAAATTTTAAATACGCCAGGGATTGCCTTTTCTATAGTAAATTATTCAAAAAATAATTTTTTACTGTCGAAAATTTTAAGTGCGCCAGGGATTGCCTTTTCTATAGTAAATTATTCAAAAAATAATTTTCAGCTGTCGCAAATTTTAATTGCGCCAGGGATTACCTTTTCTATAGTAAATTATTCAAAAAATAATTTTTTACTGTCGCAAATTTTAATTACGCCAGGGATTGCCTTTTCTATAGTAAATTATTCAAAAAATAATTTTCTACTGTCGCAAATTTTAAGTGCGCCAGGGATTGCCTTTTCTATAGTAAATTATTCAAAAAATAATTTTCTACTGTCGCAAATTTTAATTACGCCAGGGATTGCCTTTTCTATAGTAAATTATTCAAAAAATAATTTTTTACTGTCGCACATTTTCAGTGCGCCCGGGATTGCATTTTCTATAGTAAATTATTCAAAAAATAATTTTCTACTGTCGCAAATTTTAATTACGCCAGGGATTGCCTTTTCTATAGTAAATTATTCAAAAAATAATTTTCTACTGTCGCAAATTTTAATTACGCCAGGGATTGCCTTTTCTATAGTAAATTATTCAAAAAATAATTTTTTACTGTCGCAAATTTTAATTGCGCCAGGGATTGCCTTTTCTATAGTAAATTATTAAAAAAATAATTTTTTATTGTCGCAAATTTTAAATACGCCAGGGATTGCATTTTCTATAGTAAATTTTGCAAAAAAATTATTTTTTACTGTCGCAAATTTCAAATCCGCCAGGGATTGCCTTTTCTACAGTAAATTTTGCAAAAAATAATTTTTTACTTTCGCAAGTTTTAATTGCGCCAGGGATTGCCTTTTCTACAGTAAATTTTGCATAAAAATAATTTTTTACTGTCGCAAATTTTAATTGCGCCAGGGATTGACTTTTCTATAGTAAACTTTTCAAAAAATAATTTTCTACTGTCGCAAATTTTAATTACGCCAGGGATTGCCTTTTCTATAGTAAATTTTTCAAAAAATAATTTTCTACTGTCGCAAATTTTAATTGCGCCAGGGATTGCCTTTTCTATAGTAAATTATTCAAAAAAAAAATTTTACTGTCGCAAATTTTAATTACGCCAGGGATTGCCTTTTCTATAGTAAATTATTCAAAAAATAATTTTTTACTGTCGCAAATTTTAATTGCGCCAGGGATTGCCTTTTCTATAGTAAATTATTCAAAAAATAATTTTCTACTGTCGCAAATTTTAATTACGCCAGGGATTGACTTTTCTATAGTAAATTAATCAAAAAATAATTTTTTACTGTCGCAAATTTTAAGTGCGCCAGGGATTGCCTTTTCTATAGTAAATTTTGCAAAAAATAATTTTTTACTGTCACAAATTTTAATTACGCCAGGGATTGCCTTTTCTATAGTAAATTATTCAAAAAATAATTTTCTACTGTCGCAACTTTTAATTGCGCCAGGGATTGCCTTTTCTATAGTAAATTATTCAAAAAATAATTTTTTACTGTCGCAAATTTTAAATACACCAGGGATTGCCTTTTCTATAGTAAATTTTGCAAAAAAGTTATTTTTTACTGTCGCAAATTTCAAATCCGCCAGGGATTGCCTTTTCTACAGTAAATTTTGCAAAAAATAATTTTTTACTGTCGCAAATTTTAATTGCGCCAGGGATTGCCTTTTCTATAGTAAACTTTGCAAAAAATAATGTTTTACTGTCGCAAATTTTAATTGCGCCAGGGATTGCCTTTTCTATAGTAAACTTTGCAAAAAATAATTTTTTATGTCGCAATTTTAATTGCGCCAGGGATTGCCTTTTCTATAGTAAACTTTTCAAAAAATAGTTTTCTACTGTCGCAAATTTTAATTACGCCAGGGATTGCCTTTTTTGTGTAAATTTCTCACAAAATAATTTTGAACTGTCGCAAATTTTAATTACGCCAGGGATTGCCTTTTCTATAGTAAATTATTCAAAAAATAATTTTATACTGTCGCAAATTTTAATTACGCCAGGGATTGCCTTTTCTATAGTAAATTATTCAAAAAATAATTTTCTACTTTCGCAAATTTTAATTACGCCAGGGATTGCCTTTTCTATAGTAAATTATTCAAAAAATAATTTTTTACTGTCGCAAATTTTAAGTGCGCCAGGGATTGCCTTTTCTATAGTAAATTATTCAAAAAATAATTTTCTATTGTCGCAAATTTTAAATACGCCAGGGATTGCTTTTTCTATAGTAAATTATTCAAAAAATAATTTTTTACTGTCGCAAATTTTAAATACGCCAGGGATTGCCTTTTCTATAGTAAATTATTCAAAAAATTATTTTCTACTGTCGCAAATTTTAAGTGCGCCAGGGATTGCCTTTTCTATAGTAAATTATTCAAAAAATAATTTTTTACTGTCGCAAATTTTAATTACGCCAGGGATTGCCTTTTCTATAGTAAATTATTCAAAAAATAATTTTATACTGTCGCAAATTTTAATTACGCCAGGGATTGCCTTTTCTATAGTAAATTATTCAAAAAATAATTTTATACTGTCGCAAATTTTAATTACGCCAGGGATTGCCTTTTCTACAGTAAATTATTCAAAAAATAATTTTCTACTGTCGCAAATTTTAAATATCCCAGGGATTGCCTTTTCTATAGTAAATTATTCAAAAAATAATTTTCTACTGTCGCAAATTTTAAATATCCCAGGGATTGCCTTTTCTATAGTAAATTATTCAAAAAATATTTTCTACTGTCGCAAATTTTAATTACGCCAGGGATTGCCTTTTCTATAGTAAATTATTCAAAAAATAATTTTCTACTGTCGCAAATTTTAATTGCGCCAGGGATTGCCTTTTCTATAGTAAATTATTCAAAAAATAATTTTCTACTGTCGCAAATTTTAATTACGCCAGGGATTGCTTTTCAATACTAAATTATTCAAAAAATAAATTTCTACTGTCGCAAATTTTAAATATCCCAGGGATTGCCTTTTCTATAGTAAATTATTCAAAAAATAATTTTCTACTGTCGCAAATTTTAAATATCCCAGGGATTGCCTTTTCTATAGTAAATTATTCAAAAAATAATTTTCTACTGTCGCAAATTTTAATTACGCCAGGGATTGCCTTTTAAATTTTTCAAAAATTAATTTTTTACTGTCGCAAATTTTAAATACGCCAGGGATTGCCTTTTCTATAGTAAATTATTCAAAAAATAATTTTTTACTGTCGCAAATTTTAAATACGCCAGGGATTGCCTTTTCTATAGTAAATTATTCAAAAAATAATTTTCTACTGTCGCAAATTTTAATTACGCCAGGGTTTGCCTTTTCTATAGTAAATTATTCAAAAATTAATTTTCAACTGTCGCAAATTTTAATTGCGCCAGGGATTGCCTTTTCTATAGTAAATTATTCAAAAAATAATTTTCTACTGTCGCAAATTTTAGTTACGCCAGGGATTGCCTTTTCTACAGTAAATTTTTCAAAAATTAATTTTTTACTGTCGAAAATTTTAAATACGCCAGGGATTGCCTTTTCTACAGTAAATTTTTCAAAAATTAATTTTTTACTGTCGCAAATTTTAAATACGCCAGGGATTGCCTTTTCTATAGTAAATTATTCAAAAAATAATATTTTACTGTCGAAAATTTTAAGTGCGCCAGGGATTGCCTTTTATATACTAAATTAATCAAAAAATAATTTTTTACTATCGCAAATTTTAAGTGTGCCAGGGATTGCCTTTTCTATAGTAAACTTTTCAAAAAATAGTTTTCTACTGTCGCAAATTTTAATTGCGCCAGGGATTGCCTTTTCTATAGTAAACTATTCACAAAATAATTTTCTACTGTCGCAAATTTTAAGTGCGCCAGGGATTGCCTTTTCTATAGTAAATTATTCAAAAAATAATTTTTTACTGTCGCAAATTTTAAGTGCGCCAGGGATTGCCTTTTCTATAGTAAATTATTCAAAAAATAATTTTCTATTGTCGCAAATTTTAAATACGCCAGGGATTGCTTTTTCTATAGTAAATTATTCAAAAAATAATTTTTTACTGTCGCAAATTTTAATTGCGCCAGGGATTGCCTTTTCTATAGTAAACTTTGCAAAAAATAATTTTTTGTGTCGCAAATTTTAATTGCGCCAGGGATTGCCTTTTCTATAGTAAACTTTTCAAAAAATAATTTTCTACTGTCGCAAATTTTAATTACGCCAGGGATTGCCTTTTTTGTGTAAATTTCTCACAAAATAATTTTGAACTGTCGCAAATTTTAAATACGCCAGGGATTGCCTTTTCTATAGTAAATTATTCAAAAAATAATTTTATACTGGCGCAAATTTTAATTACGCCAGGGATTGCCTTTTCTATAGTAAATTATTCAAAAAATAATTTTCTACTTTCGCAAATTTTAATTACGCCAGGGATTGCCTTTTCTATAGTAAATTATTCAAAAAATAATTTTTTACTGTCGCAAATTTTAAGTGCGCCAGGGATTGCCTTTTCTATAGTAAATTATTCAAAAAATAATTTTCTATTGTCGCAAATTTTAAATACGCCAGGGATTGCTTTTTCTATAGTAAATTATTCAAAAAATAATTTTTTACTGTCGCAAATTTTAAATACGCCAGGGATTGCCTTTTCTATAGTAAATTATTCAAAAAATAATTTTCTACTGTCGCAAATTTTAAGTGCGCCAGGGATTGCCTTTTCTATAGTAAATTATTCAAAAAATAATTTTTTACTGTCGCAAATTTTAATTACGCCAGGGATTGCCTTTTCTATAGTAAATTATTCAAAAAATAATTTTATACTGTCGCAAATTTTAATTACGCCAGGGATTGCCTTTTCTATAGTAAATTATTCAAAAAATAATTTTATACTGTCGCAAATTTTAATTACGCCAGGGATTGCCTTTTCTACAGTAAATTATTCAAAAAATAATTTTCTACTGTCGCAAATTTTAAATATCCCAGGGATTGCCTTTTCTATAGTAAATTATTCAAAAAATAATTTTCTACTGTCGCAAATTTTAAATATCCCAGGGATTGCCTTTTCTATAGTAAATTATTCAAAAAATAATTTTCTACTGTCGCAAATTTTAATTACGCCAGGGATTGCCTTTTCTATAGTAAATTATTCAAAAAATAATTTTCTACTGTCGCAAATTTTAATTGCGCCAGGGATTGCCTTTTCTATAGTAAATTATTCAAAAAATAATTTTCTACTGTCGCAAATTTTAATTACGCCAGGGATTGCTTTTCTATAGTAAATTATTCAAAAAATAATTTTTTACTGTCGCAAATTTTAAATATCCCAGGGATTGCCTTTTCTATAGTAAATTATTCAAAAAATAATTTTCTACTGTCGCAAATTTTAAATATCCCAGGGATTGCCTTTTCTATAGTAAATTATTCAAAAAATAATTTTCTACTGTCGCAAATTTTAATTACGCCAGGGATTGCCTTTTAAATTTTTCAAAAATTAATTTTTTACTGTCGCAAATTTTAAATACGCCAGGGATTGCCTTTTCTATAGTAAATTATTCAAAAAATAATTTTTTACTGTCGCAAATTTTAAATACGCCAGGGATTGCCTTTTCTATAGTAAATTATTCAAAAAATAATTTTTTACTGTCGCAAATTTTAATTACGCCAGGGTTTGCCTTTTCTATAGTAAATTATTCAAAAATTAATTTTCAACTGTCGCAAATTTTAATTGCGACAGGGATTGCCTTTTCTATAGTAAATTATTCAAAAAATAATTTTCTACTGTCGCAAATTTTAGTTACGCCAGGGATTGCCTTTTCTACAGTAAATTTTTCAAAAATTAATTTTTTACTGTCGCAAATTTTAAATACGCCAGGGATTGCCTTTTCTACAGTAAATTTTTCAAAAATTAATTTTTTACTGTCGCAAATTTTAAATACGCCAGGGATTGCCTTTTCTATAGTAAATTATTCAAAAAATAATATTTTACTGTCGAAAATTTTAAGTGCGCCAGGGATTGCCTTTTATATAGTAAATTAATCAAAAAATAATTCTTTACTATCGCAAATTTTAAGTGCGCCAGGGATTGCCTTTTCTATAGTAAACTTTTCAAAAAATAGTTTTCTACTGTCGCAAATTTTAATTGCGCCAGGGATTGCCTTTTCTATAGTAAATTATTCACAAAATAATTTTCTACTGTCGCAAATTTTAAGTGCGCCAGGGATTGCCTTTTCTATAGTAAATTATTCAAAAAATAATTTTTTACTGTCGCAAATTTTAAGTGCGCCAGGGATTGCCTTTTCTATAGTAAATTATTCAAAAAATAATTTTCTACTGTCGCAAATTTTAATTGCGCCAGGGATTGCCTTTTCTATAGTAAATTATTCAAAAAATAATTTTTTACTGTCGCAAATTTTAAATATCCCAGGGATTGCCTTTTCTATAGTAAATTATTCAAAAATTAATTTTTTACTGTCGCAAATTTTAAGTGCGGCAAGGATTGCCTTTTCTACAGTAAATTATTCAAAAGATAATTTTATACTGTCGCAAATTTTAATTGCGCCAGGGATTGCCTTTTCTATAGTAAATTATTCAAAAAATAATTTTCTACTGTCGTAAATTTTAATTACGCCAGGGATTGCCTTTTCTACAGTAAATTTTTTCAAAATTAATTTTTTACTGTCGCAAATTTTAAATACGCCAGGGATTGCCTTTTCTATAGTAAATTATTCAAAAAATAATTTTTTACTGTCGCAAATTTTAAGTGCGCCAGGGATTGCCTTTTCTATAGTAAATTATTCAAAAAATAATTTTCTACTGTCGCAAATTTTAATTGCGCCAGGGATTGCCTTTTCTATAGTAAATTATTCAAAAAATAATTTTATACTGTCGCAAATTTTAATTGCGCCAGGGATTGACTTTTCTATAGTAAATTATTCAAAAAATAATTTTCAACTGTCGCAAATTTTAATTGCGCCAGGGATTGCCTTTTATATAGTAAATTATTCAAAAAATAATTTTCTACTGTCGCAAATTTTAATTGCGCCAAGTATTGCCTTTTCTACAGTAAATTATTCAAAAAATAATTTTATACTGTCGCAAATTTTAATTACGCCAGGGATTGCCTTTTCTATAGTAAATTATTCAAAAAATAATTTTCTACTGTCGCAAATTTTAATTACGCCAGGGATTGCCTTTTCTACAGTAAATTTTTTCAAAAATTAATTTTTCACTGTCGCAAATTTTAAATACGCCAGGGATTGCCTTTTCTATAGTAAATTATTCAAAAAATAATTTTTTACTGTCGAAAATTTTAAGTGCGCCAGGGATTGCCTTTTCTATAGTAAATTATTCAAAAAATAATTTTCAACTGTCGCAAATTTTAATTGCGCCAGGGATTGCCTTTTCTATAGTAAATTATTCAAAAAATAATTTTCTACTGTCGCAAATTTTAATTGCGCCAGGGATTGCCTTTTCTATAGTAAATTATTCAAAAAATAATTTTTTACTGTCGCAAATTTTAAATATCCCAGGGATTGCCTTTTCTATAGTAAATTATTCAAAAATTAATTTTTTACTGTCGCAAATTTTAAGTGCGGCAAGGATTGCCTTTTCTATAGTAAATTTTGCAAAAAATAATTTTTTACCGTCGCAAATTTTAATTGCGCCAGGGATTGCCTTTTCTATAGTAAATTTTGCAAAAAATAATTTTTTACTGTCGCAAATTTTAATTGCGCCAGGGATTGCCTTTTCTATAGTAAATTATTCAAAAAATAATTTTCTACTGTCGCAAATTTTAATTACGCCAGGGATTGCCTTTTCTATAGTAAATTATTCAAAAAATAATTTTTTACTGTCGCAAATTTTAAATACCCCAGGGATTGCCTTTTCTATAGTAAATTATTCAAAATATAATTTTTTACTGTCGAAAATTTTAAGTGCGCCAGGGATTGCCTTTTATATAGTAAATTATTCAAAAAATAATTTTTTACTATCGCAAATTTTAAGTGCGCCAGGGATTGCCTTTTCTATAGTAAACTTTTCAAAAAATAGTTTTCTATTGTCGCAAATTTTAATTGCGCCAGGGATTGCCTTTTCTACAGTAAATTATTCAAAAAATAATTTTCAACTGTCGCAAATTTTAATTACGCCAGGGATTGCCTTTTCTGTAGTAAATTATTCAAAAAATAATTTTTTACTGTCGCAAATTTTAAATACGCCAGGGATTGCCTTTTCTATAGTAAATTATTCAAAAAAAAATTTCTACTGTCGCAAATTTTAATTACGCCAGGATTTGCCTTTTCTATAGTAAATTATTCAAAAAATAATTTTCAACTGTCGCAAATTTTAATTGCGCCAGGGATTGCCTTTTCTATAGTAAATTATTCAAAAAATAATTTTCTACTGTCGCAAATTTTAATTACGCCAGGGATTGCCTTTTCTACAGTAAATTTTTCAAAAATTAATTTTTTACTGTCGCAAATTTTAAATACGCCAGGGATTGCCTTTTCTACAGTAAATTTTTCAAAAATTAATTTTTTACTGTCGCAAATTTTAAATACGCCAGGGATTGCCTTTTCTATAGTAAATTATTCAAAAAATAATATTTTACTGTCGAAAATTTTAAGTGCGCCAGGGATTGCCTTTTATATAGTAAATTATTCAAAAAATAATTTTTTACTATTGCAAATTTTAAGTGCGCCAGGGATTGCCTTTTCTATAGTAAACTTTTCAAAAAATAGTTTTCTACTGTCGCAAATCTTAATTGCGCCAGGGATTGCCTTTTCTATAGTAAATTATTCAAAAAATAATTTTCTACTGTCGCAAATTTTAAGTGCGTCAGGGATTGCCTTTTCTATAGTAAATTATTCAAAAAATAATTTTTTACTGTCGCGAATTTTAAGTGCGCCAGGGATTGCCTTTTCTATAGTAAATTATTCAACAAATAATTTTCTACAGTCGCAAATTTTAATTGCGCCAGGGATTGCCTTTTCTATAGTAAATTATTCAAAAAATAATTTTATACTGTCGCAAATTTTAATTGCGCCAGGGATTGCTTTTTCTATAGTAAATTATTCAAAAAATAATTTTCAACTGTCGCAAATTTTAATTGCGCCAGGGATTGCCTTTTATATAGTAAATTATTCAAAAAATAATTTTCTACTGTCGCAAATTTTAATTGCGCCAGGGATTGCCTTTTCTACAGTAAATTATTCAAAAAATAATTTTATACCGTCGCAAATTTTAATTGCGCCAGGGATTGCCTTTTCTATAGTAAATTATTCAAAAAATAATTTTCTGCTGTCGCAAATTTTAATTAAGCCAGGGATGGCCTTTTCTACAGTAAATTTTTCAAAAATTAATTTTTTACTGTCGCAAATTTTAAATACGCCAGGGATTGCCTTTTCTATAGTAAATTATTCAAAAAATAATTTTTTACTGTCGAAAATTTTAAGTGCGCCAGGGATTGCCTTTCCTATAGTAAATTATTCAAAAAATAATTTTCAACTGTCGCAAATTTTAATTGCGCCAGGGATTGCCTTTTCTATAGTAAATTATTCAAAAAATAATTTTCTACTGTCGCAAATTTTAATTGCGCCAGGGATTGCCTTTTCTATAGTAAATTATTCAAAAAATAATTTTTTACTGTCGCAAATTTTAAATATCCCAGGGATTGCCTATTCTATAGTAAATTATTCAAAAATTAATTTTTTACTGTCGCAAATTTTAAGTGCGCCAGGGATTGCCTTTTCTATAGTAAGTTATTCAAAAAATAATTTTCTACTGTCGCAAATTTTAAGTGCGCCAGGGATTGCCTTTTCTATAGTAAATTATTCAAAAAATAATTTTTTACTGTCGCAAATTTTAAGTGCGCCGATTGCCTTTTCTATAGTAAATTTTGCAAAAAATAATTTTTTACTGTCGCAACTTTTAATTGCACCAGGGATTGCCTTTTCTACAGTAAATTATTCAAAAAATAATTTTCTACTGTCGCAAATTTTAATTACGCCAGGGATTGCCTTTTCTATAGTAAATTATTCAAAAAATAATTTTCTACTGTCGCAAATTTCAAATCCGCCAGGGATTGCCTTTTCTATAGTAAATTATTCAAAAATTAATTTTTTACTGTCGCAAATTTTAATTGCGCCAGGGATTGCCTTTTCTATAGTAAATTATTCAAAAAATAATTTTCTACTGTCGCAAATTTTAATTACGCCAGGGATTGCCTTTTCTACAGTAAATTTTTCAAAAAATAATTTTCAACTGTCGCAAATTTTAATTGCGCCAGGGATTGCCTTTTCTATAGTAAATTATTCAAAAAATAATTTTCTACTGTCGCAAATTTTAATTGCGCCAGGGATTGCCTTTTCTATAGTAAATTTCTCACAAATTAATTTCTTACTGTCGCAAATTTTAAATACGCCAGGGATTGCCTTTTCTATAGTAAATTATTCAAAAAATAATTTTATACTGTCGCAAATTTTAATTGCGCCAGGGATTGATTTTCTGTAGTAAATTATTCAAAAAATAATTTTCAACTGTCGCAAATTTTAATTACGCCAGGGATTGCCTTTTCTATAGTAAATTATTCAAAAAATAATTTTTTACTGTCGCAAATTTTAAGTGCGCCAGGTATTGCCGTTTCTATAGTAAATTATTCAAAAAATAATTTTCTACTGTCGCAAATTTTAAGTGCGCCAGGGATTGCCTTTTCTATAGTAAATTATTCAAAAAATAATTTTTTACTTTCGCAAATTTTAATTGCGCCAGGGATTGCCTTTTCTATAGTAAATTATTCAAAAAATAATTTTTTACGGTCGCAAATTTTAATTACGCCAGGGATTGCCTTTTCTATAGTAAATTATTAAAAAAATAATTTTTTACTGTCGCAAATTTTAAATATCCCAGGGATTGCCTTTTCTATAGTAAATTATTCAAAAAATGATTTTCAACTGTCGCAAATTTTAATTACGCCAGGGATTGCCTTTTCTATAGTAAATTATTCAAAAAATAATTTTTTACTGTCGCAAATTTTAATTGCGCCAGGGATTGCCTATTCTATAGTAAATTATTCAAAAAATAATTTTCTACTGTCGCAAATTTTAATTGCGCCAGGGATTGCCTTTTCTATAGTAAATTTCTCACAAATTAATTTCTTACTGTCGCAAATTTTAAATACGCCAGGGATTGCCTTTTCTATAGTAAATTATTCAAAAAATAATTTTTTATTGTCGCAAATTTTAAATACGCCAGGGATTGCCTTTTCTATAGTAAATTATTCAAAAAATAATTTTTTACTATCGCAAGTTTTAATTACTCCAGGGATTGCCTTTTCTATAGTAAATTACTCAAAAAATAATTTTATACTGTCGCAAATTTTAATTGCGCCAGGGATTGCCTTTTCTATAGTAAATTATTCAAAAAATAATTTTCTACTGTCGCAAATTTTAAATACGCCAGGGATTGCCTTTTCTATAGTAAATTTTTCAAAAAATAATTTTTTACTGTCGCAAATTTTAATTGCGCCAGGGATTGCCTTTTCTATAGTAAATTATTCAAAAAATAATTTTCAACTGTCGCAAATTTTAATTGCGCCAGGGATTGCCTTTTCTATAGTAAATTATTCAAAAAATAATTTTTTACTGTCGCAAATTTTAAATACGCCAGGGATTGCCTTTTCTATAGTAAATTTTTCAAAAAATAATTTTTTACTGTCGCAAATTTTAAGTGCGCCAGGGATTGCCTTTTATATAGTAAATTATTCAAAAAATAATTTTTTACTGTCGCAAATTTTAATTGCGCCAGGGATTGCCTTTTCTATAGTAAATTTTTCAAAAAATAATTTTTTACTGTCGCACATTTTAATTACGCCACGGATTGCCTTTTCTATAGTAAATTATTCAAAAAATAATTTTTTACTATCGCAAGTTTTAATTACGCCAGGGATTGCCTTTTCTATAGTAAATTATTCAAAAAATAATTTTATACTGTCGCAAATTTTAATTGCGCCAGGGATTGCCTTTTCTATAGTAAATTATTCAAAAAATAATTTTCTACTGTCGCAAATTTTAATTACGCCAGGGATTGCCTTTTCTATAGTAAATTAATCAAAAAATAATTTTCTACTGTCGCAAATTTTAATTACGCCAAGGTTTGCCTTTTCTATAGTAAATTAATCAAAAAATAATTTTCAACTGTCGCAAATTTTAATTGCGCCAGGGATTGCCTTTTCTATAGTAAATTATTCAAAAAATAATTTTTTACTGTCGCAAATTTTAAATACGCCAGGGATTGCCTTTTCTATAGTAAATTTTTCAAAAAATAATTTTTTACTGTCGCAAATTTTAAGTGCGCCAGGGATTGCCTTTTATATAGTAAATTATTCAAAAAATAATTTTTTACTGTCGCAAATTTTAATTGCGCCAGGGATTGCCTTTTCTATAGTAAATTTTTCAAAAAATAATTTTTTACTGTCGCAAATTTTAATTACGCCACGGATTGCCTTTTCTATAGTAAATTATTCAAAAAATAATTTTTTACTGTCGCAAATTTTAATTGCGCCAGGGATTGCCTTTTCTATAGTAAATTTCTCACAAAATAATTTTCAACTGTCGCAAATTTTAATTACGCCAGGGATTGCCTTTTCTATAGTAAATTATTCAAAAAATAATTTTTTAATGTCGCAAATTTTAAATATCCCAGGGATTGCCTTTTCTATAGTAAATTTCTCACAAAATAATTTTCAACTGTCGCAAATTTTAATTACGCCAGGGATTGCCTTTTCTATAGTAAATTATTCAAAAATAATTTTTTATTGTCGCAAATTTTAAATACGCCAGGGATTGCCTTTTCTATAATAAATTATTCAAAAAATAATTTTCAACTGTCGGAAATTTTAATTGCGCCAGGGATTGCCTTTTCTATAGTAAATTATTCAAAAAATAATTTTCTACTGTCGCAAATTTTAATTGCGCCAGGGATTGCCTTTTCTATAGTAAATTATTCAAAAAATAATTTTTTACTATCGCAAGTTTTAATTACGCCAGGGATTGCCTTTTCTATAGTAAATTATTCAAAAAATAATTTTTATACTGTCGCAAATTTTAATTGCGCCAGGGATTGCCTATTCTATAGTAAATTATTCAAAAAATAATTTTCTACTGTCGCAAATTTTAATTACGCCAGGGATTGCCTTTTCTATAGTAAATTAATCAAAAAATAATTTTCAACTGTCGCAAATTTTAATTGCGCCAGGGATTGCCTTTTCTATAGTAAATTATTCAAAAAATAATTTTCTACGGTCGCAAATTTTAATTGCGCCAGGGATTGCCTATTCTATAGTAAATTATTCAAAAATTAATTTTTTACTGTCGCAAATTTTAATTACGCCAGGGATTGCCTTTTCTATAGTAAATTATTCAAAAAATAATTTTCAACTGTCGCAAATTTTAATTGCGCCAGGGATTGCCTTTTCTATAGTAAATTATTCAAAAAGTAATTTTTTACTGTCGCAAATTTTAAATACGCCAGGGATTGCCTTTTCTATAGTAAATTATTCAAAAAATAATTTTCTACTGTCGCAAATATTAATTACGCCACGGATTGCATTTTATATAGTAAATTATTCAAAAAATAATTTTCAACTGTCGCAAATTTTAATTGCGCCAGGGATTGCCTTTTCTATAGTAAATTATTCAAAAAATAATTTTCTACTGTCGCAAATTTTAATTGCGCCAGGGATTGCCTTTTCTATAGTAAATTATTCAAAAATTAATTTTTTACTGTCGCAAATTTTAATTACGCCAGGGATTGCCTTTTCTATAGTAAATTATTCAAAAAATAATTTTCAACTGTCGCAAATTTTAATTGCGCCAGGGATTGCCTTTTCTATAGTAAATTATTCAAAAAATAATTTTCTACTGTCGCAAATTTTAATTGCGCCAGGGATTGCCTTTTCTATAGTAAATTATTCAAAAAATAATTTTTTACTGTCGCAAATTTTAAATATCCCAGGGATTGCCTATTCTATAGTAAATTATTCAAAAATTAATTTTTTACTGTCGCAAATTTTAAGTGCGCCAGGGATTGCCTTTTCTATAGTAAGTTATTCAAAAAATAATTTTCTACTGTCGCAAATTTTAAGTGCGCCAGGGATTGCCTTTTCTATAGTAAATTATTCAAAAAATAATTTTTTACTGTCGCAAATTTTAAGTGCGCCGATTGCCTTTTCTATAGTAAATTTTGCAAAAAATAATTTTTTACTGTCGCAACTTTTAATTGCACCAGGGATTGCCTTTTCTACAGTAAATTATTCAAAAAATAATTTTCTACTGTCGCAAATTTTAATTACGCCAGGGATTGCCTTTTCTATAGTAAATTATTCAAAAAATAATTTTCTACTGTCGCAAATTTCAAATCCGCCAGGGATTGCCTTTTCTATAGTAAATTATTCAAAAATTAATTTTTTACTGTCGCAAATTTAATTGCGCCAGGGATTGCCTTTTCTATAGTAAATTATTCAAAAAATAATTTTCTACTGTCGCAAATTTTAATTACGCCAGGGATTGCCTTTTCTACAGTAAATTTTTCAAAAAATAATTTTCAACTGTCGCAAATTTTAATTGCGCCAGGGATTGCCTTTTCTATAGTAAATTATTCAAAAAATAATTTTCTACTGTCGCAAATTTTAATTGCGCCAGGGATTGCCTTTTCTATAGTAAATTTCTCACAAATTAATTTCTTACTGTCGCAAATTTTAAATACGCCAGGGATTGCCTTTTCTATAGTAAATTATTAAAAAAATTATTTTATACTGTCGCAAATTTTAATTGCGCCAGGGATTGATTTTCTGTAGTAAATTATTCAAAAAATAATTTTCAACTGTCGCAAATTTTAATTACGCCAGGGATTGCCTTTTCTATAGTAAATTATTCAAAAAATAATTTTTTACTGTCGCAAATTTTAAGTGCGCCAGGTATTGCCGTTTCTATAGTAAATTATTCAAAAAATAATTTTCTACTGTCGCAAATTTTAAGTGCGCCAGGGATTGCCTTTTCTATAGTAAATTATTCAAAAAATAATTTTTTACTTTCGCAAATTTTAATTGCGCCAGGGATTGCCTTTTCTATAGTAAATTATTCAAAAAATAATTTTTTACGGTCGCAAATTTTAATTACGCCAGGGATTGCCTTTTCTATAGTAAATTATTAAAAAAATAATTTTTTACTGTCGCAAATTTTAAATATCCCAGGGATTGCCTTTTCTATAGTAAATTATTCAAAAAATGATTTTCAACTGTCGCAAATTTTAATTACGCCAGGGATTGCCTTTTCTATAGTAAATTATTCAAAAAATAATTTTTTACTGTCGCAAATTTTAATTGCGCCAGGGATTGCCTATTCTATAGTAAATTATTCAAAAAATAATTTTCTACTGTCGCAAATTTTAATTGCGCCAGGGATTGCCTTTTCTATAGTAAATTTCTCACAAATTAATTTCTTACTGTCGCAAATTTTAAATACGCCAGGGATTGCCTTTTCTATAGTAAATTATTCAAAAAATAATTTTTTACTGTCGCAAATTTTAAATACGCCAGGGATTGCCTTTTCTATAGTAAATTATTCAAAAAATAATTTTTTACTATCGCAAGTTTTAATTACTCCAGGGATTGCCTTTTCTATAGTAAATTACTCAAAAAATAATTTTATACTGTCGCAAATTTTAATTGCGCCAGGGATTGCCTTTTCTATAGTAAATTATTCAAAAAATAATTTTCTACTGTCGCAAATTTTAAATACGCCAGGGATTGCCTTTTCTATAGTAAATTTTTCAAAAAATAATTTTTTACTGTCGCAAATTTTAATTGCGCCAGGGATTGCCTTTTCTATAGTAAATTATTCAAAAAATAATTTTCAACTGTCGCAAATTTTAATTGCGCCAGGGATTGCCTTTTCTATAGTAAATTATTCAAAAAATAATTTTTTACTGTCGCAAATTTTAAATACGCCAGGGATTGCCTTTTCTATAGTAAATTTTTCAAAAAATAATTTTTTACTGTCGCAAATTTTAAGTGCGCCAGGGATTGCCTTTTATATAGTAAATTATTCAAAAAATAATTTTTTACTGTCGCAAATTTTAATTGCGCCAGGGATTGCCTTTTCTATAGTAAATTTTTCAAAAAATAATTTTTTACTGTCGCACATTTTAATTACGCCACGGATTGCCTTTTCTATAGTAAATTATTCAAAAAATAATTTTTTACTATCGCAAGTTTTAATTACGCCAGGGATTGCCTTTTCTATAGTAAATTATTCAAAAAATAATTTTATACTGTCGCAAATTTTAATTGCGCCAGGGATTGCCTTTTCTATAGTAAATTATTCAAAAAATAATTTTCTACTGTCGCAAATTTTAATTACGCCAGGGATTGCCTTTTCTATAGTAAATTAATCAAAAAATAATTTTCTACTGTCGCAAATTTTAATTACGCCAAGGTTTGCCTTTTCTATAGTAAATTAATCAAAAAATAATTTTCAACTGTCGCAAATTTTAATTGCGCCAGGGATTGCCTTTTCTATAGTAAATTATTCAAAAAATAATTTTTTACTGTCGCAAATTTTAAATACGCCAGGGATTGCCTTTTCTATAGTAAATTTTTCAAAAAATAATTTTTTACTGTCGCAAATTTTAAGTGCGCCAGGGATTGCCTTTTATATAGTAAATTATTCAAAAAATAATTTTTTACTGTCGCAAATTTTAATTGCGCCAGGGATTGCCTTTTCTATAGTAAATTTTTCAAAAAATAATTTTTTACTGTCGCAAATTTTAATTACGCCACGGATTGCCTTTTCTATAGTAAATTATTCAAAAAATAATTTTTTACTGTCGCAAATTTTAATTGCGCCAGGGATTGCCTTTTCTATAGTAAATTTCTCACAAAATAATTTTCAACTGTCGCAAATTTTAATTACGCCAGGGATTGCCTTTTCTATAGTAAATTATTCAAAAAATAATTTTTTAATGTCGCAAATTTTAAATATCCCAGGGATTGCCTTTTCTATAGTAAATTTCTCACAAAATAATTTTCAACTGTCGCAAATTTTAATTACGCCAGGGATTGCCTTTTCTATAGTAAATTATTCAAAAAATAATTTTTTATTGTCGCAAATTTTAAATACGCCAGGGATTGCCTTTTCTATAATAAATTATTCAAAAAATAATTTTCAACTGTCGGAAATTTTAATTGCGCCAGGGATTGCCTTTTCTATAGTAAATTATTCAAAAAATAATTTTCTACTGTCGCAAATTTTAATTGCGCCAGGGATTGCCTTTTCTATAGTAAATTATTCAAAAAATAATTTTTTACTATCGCAAGTTTTAATTACGCCAGGGATTGCCTTTTCTATAGTAAATTATTCAAAAAATAATTTTATACTGTCGCAAATTTTAATTGCGCCAGGGATTGCCTATTCTATAGTAAATTATTCAAAAAATAATTTTCTACTGTCGCAAATTTTAATTACGCCAGGGATTGCCTTTTCTATAGTAAATTAATCAAAAAATAATTTTCAACTGTCGCAAATTTTAATTGCGCCAGGGATTGCCTTTTCTATAGTAAATTATTCAAAAAATAATTTTCTACGGTCGCAAATTTTAATTGCGCCAGGGATTGCCTTTTCTATAGTAAATTATTCAAAAATTAATTTTTTACTGTCGCAAATTTTAATTACGCCAGGGATTGCCTTTTCTATAGTAAATTATTCAAAAAATAATTTTCAACTGTCGCAAATTTTAATTGCGCCAGGGATTGCCTTTTCTATAGTAAATTATTCAAAAAATAATTTTTTACTGTCGCAAATTTTAAATACGCCAGGGATTGCCTTTTCTATAGTAAATTATTCAAAAAATAATTTTCTACTGTCGCAAATATTAATTACGCCACGGATTGCATTTTATATAGTAAATTATTCAAAAAATAATTTTCAACTGTCGCAAATTTTAATTGCGCCAGGGATTGCCTTTTCTATAGTAAATTATTCAAAAAATAATTTTCTACTGTCGCAAATTTTAATTGCGCCAGGGATTGCCTTTTCTATAGTAAATTATTCAAAAATTAATTTTTTACTGTCGCAAATTTTAATTACGCCAGGGATTGCCTTTTCTATAGTAAATTATTCAAAAAATAATTTTCAACTGTCGCAAATTTTAATTGCGCCAGGGATTGCCTTTTCTATAGTAAATTATTCAAAAAATAATTTTTTACTGTCGCAAATTTTAATTACGCCAGGGATTGCCTTTTCTAGAGTAAATTATTCAAAAAATAATTTTTTACTATCGCAAGTTTTAATTACGCCAGGGATTGCCTTTTCTATAGTAAATTATTCAAAAAATAATTTTATACTGTCGCAAATTTTAATTGCGCCAGGGATTGCCTTTTCTATAGTAAATTATTCAAAAAATAATTTTTTACTGTCGCAAATTTTAATTGCGCCAGGGATTGCCTTTTCTATTGTAAATTTCTCACAAAAAAAATTCTCAACTGTCGCAAATTTTAATTACGCCAGGGATTGCCTTTTCTATAGTAAATTATTCAAAAAATATTTTTTTAATGTCGCAAATTTTAAATATCCCAGGGATTGCCTTTTCTATAGTAAATTTCTCACAAAATAATTTTCAACTGTCGCAAATTTTAATTACGCCAGGGATTGCCTTTTCTATAGTAAATTATTCAAAAAATAATTTTTTATTGTCGGAAATTTTAAATACGCCAGGGATTGCCTTTTCTATAGTAAATTATTCAAAAAATAATTTTCAACTGTCGCAAATTTTAATTCCGCCAGGGATTGCCTTTTCTATAGCAAATTATTCAAAAAATAATTTTCTACTGTCGCCAATTTTAATTACGCCAGGGATTGCCTTTTCTATAGTAAATTATTCAAAAAATAATTTTCAACTGTCGCAAATTTTAATTGCGCCAGGGATTGCCATTTCTATAGTAAATTATTCAAAAAATAATTTTCTACTGTCGCAAATTTTAATTGCGCCAGGGATTGCTTTTCTATAGTAAATTATTCAAAAATTAATTTTTTACTGTCGCAAATTTTAATTACGCCAGGGATTGCCTTTTCTATAGTAAATTATTCAAAAAATAATTTTCAACTGTCGCAAATTTTAATTGCGCCAGGGATTGCCTTTTCTATAGTAAATTATTCAAAAAATAATTTTTTACTGTCGCAAATTTTAAATACGCCAGGGATTGCCTTTTCTATAGTAAATTATTCAAAAAATAATTTTCTACTGTCGCAAATTTTAATTACGCCAGGGATTGCCTTTTCTATAGTAAATTATTCAAAAAATAATTTTCAACTGTCGCAAATTTTAATTGCGCCAGGGATTGCCTTTTCTATAGTAAATTATTCAAAAAATAATTTTCTACTGTCGCAAATTTTAATTGCGCCAGGGATTGCCTTTTCTATAGTAAATTATTCAAAAATTAATTTTTTACTGTCGCAAATTTTAATTACGCCAGGGATTGCCTTTTCTATAGTAAATTATTCAAAAAATAATTTTCAACTGTCGCAAATTTTAATTGCGCCAGGGATTGCCTTTTCTATAGTAAATTATTCAAAAAATAATTTTTTACTGTCGCAAATTTTAATTACGCCAAGGATTGCCTTTTCTATAGTAAATTATTCAAAAAATAATTTTTTATTATCGCAAGTTTTAATTACGCCAGGGATTGCCTTTTCTATAGTAAATTATTCAAAAAATAATTTTATACTGTCGCAAATTTTAATTGCGCCAGGGATTGCCTTTTCTATAGTAAATTATTCAAAAAATAATTTTTTACTGTCGCAAATTTTAATTGCGCCAGGGATTTCCTTTTCTATAGTAAATTTCTCACAAAATAATTTTCAACTGTCGCAAATTTTAATTACGCCAGGGATTGCCTTTTCTATAGTAAATTATTCAAAAAATAATTTTTTAATGTCGCAAATTTTAAATATCCCAGGGATTGCCTTTTCTATAGTAAATTTCTCACAAAATAATTTTCAACTGTCGCAAATTTTAATTACGCCAGGGATTGCCTTTTCTATAGTAAATTATTCAAAAAATAATTTTTTATTGTCGCAAATTTTAAATACGCCAGGGATTGCCTTTTCTATAGTAAATTATTCAAAAAATAATTTTCAACTGTCGCAAATTTTAATTGCGCCAGGGATTGCCTTTTCTATAGTAAATTATTCAAAAAATAATTTTTTACTGTCGCAAATTTTAATTACGCCAGGGATTGCCTTTTCTATAGTAAATTATTCAAAAAATAATTTTTTACTATCGCAAGTTTTAATTACGCCAGGGATTGCCTTTTCTATAGTAAATTATTCAAAAAATAATTTTATACTGTCGCAAATTTTAATTGCGCCAGGGATTGCCTTCTCTGTAGTAAATTATTCAAAAAATAATTTTCAATTGTCGCAAATTTTAATTACGCCAGGGATTGCCTTTTCTATAGTAAATTATTCAAAAAATAATTTTTTACTGTCGCAAATTTTCATTGCGCCAGGGCTTGCATTTTCTATAGTAAATTATACAAAAAATAATTTTTTGCTGTCGCAAATTTTAATTGCGCCAGGGATTGCCTTTTCTATAGTAAATTATTCAAAAAATAATTTTCTACTGTCGCAAATTTTAATTGCGCCAGGGATTGCCTTTTCTATAGTAAATTATTCAAAAAATAATTTTCAACTGTCGCAAATTTTAAATACGCCAGGGATTGCCTTTTCTATAGTAAATTATTCAAAAAATAATTTTCTACTGTCGCAAATTTTAATTACGCTAGGGATTGCCTTTTCTATAGTAAATTATTCAAAAAATAATTTTCAACTGTCGCAAATTTTAATTACGCCAGGGATTGCTTTTCTATAGTAAATTATTCAAAAAATAATTTTTTACTGTCGGAAATTTTAATTGCGCCAGGGATTGCCTCTTCTATAGTAAATTATTCAAAAAATAATTTTCAACTGTCGCAAATTTTAATTGCGCCAGGGATTGCCTTTCCTATAGTAAACTTTTCAAAAAATAATTTTCTACTGTCGCAAATTTTAATTACGCCAGGGATTGCCTTTTCTATAGTAAATTATTCAAAAAATAATTTTTTACTGTCACAAATTTTAATTGCGCCAGGGCTTGCCTTTTCTATAGTAAATTATTCAAAAAATAATTTTTTACTGTCGCAAATTTTAATTGCGCCAGGGATTGCCTTTTCTATAGTAAATTATTCAAAAAATAATTTTCTACTGTCGCAAATTTTAATTGCGCCAGGGATTGCCTTTTCTATAGTAAATTATTCAAAAAATAATTTTTTACTATCGCAAGTTTTAATTACGCCAGGGATTGCCTTTTCTATAGTAAATTATTCAAAAAATAATTTTATACTGTCGCAAATTTTAATTGCGCCAGGGATTGCCTTTTCTATAGTAAATTATTCAAAAAATAATTTCCATCTGTCGCCAGGGATTGCCTTTTCTATAGTAAACTTTTCAAAAAATAATTTTCTACTTCCGCAAATTTTAATTACGCCAGGGATTGCCTTTTCTATAGTAAATTTCTCACAAATTAATTTCTTACTGTCGCAAATTTTAATTGCGCCAGGGATTGCCTTTTCTATAGTAAATTATTCAAAAAATAATTTTCAACTGTCGCAAATTTTAAATACGCCAGGGATTGCCTTTTCTATAGTAAATTATTCAAAAAATAACTTTCTACTGTCACAAATTTTAATTACGCCAGGGATTGCCTTTTCTGTAGTAAATTATTCAAAAAATAATTTTCAACTGTCGCAAATTTTAATTACGCCAGGGATTGCCTTTTCTATAGTAAATTATTCAAAAAATAATTTTTTACTGTCGCAAATTTTAATTGCGCCAGGGCTTGCCTTTTCTATAGTAAATTATTCAGAAAATAATTTTTTACTGTCGCAAATTTTAATTGCGCCAGGGATTGCCTTTTCTATAGTAAATTATTCAAAAAATAATTTTCTACTGTCGCAAATTTTAATTGCGCCAGGGATTGCCTTTTCTATAGTAAATTATTCAAAAAATAATTTTTTACTGTCGCAAATTTTAATTGCGCCAGGGATTGCCTTTTCTATAGTAAATTATTCAAAAAATAATTTTCTACTGTCGCAAATTTTAATTGCGCCAGGGATTGCCTTTTCTATAGTAAATTATTCAAAAAATAATTTTTTACTATCGCAAGTTTTAATTACGCCAGGGATTGCCTTTTCTATAGTAAATTATTCAAAAAATAATTTTATACTGTCGCAAATTTTAATTGCGCCAGGGATTGCCTTTTCTATAGTAAATTATTCAAAAAATAATTTCCAACTGTCGCCAGGGATTGCCTTTTTATAGTAAACTTTTAAAAAAAATAATTTTCTACTTCCGCAAATTTTAATTACGCCAGGGATTGCCTTTTCTATAGTAAATTTCTCACAAATTAATTTCTTACTGTCGCAAATTTTAATTGCGCCAGGGATTGCCTTTTCTATAGTAAATTATTCAAAAAATAATTTTCAACTGTCGCAAATTTTAAATACCCCAGGGATTGCCTTTTCTATAGTAAATTATTCAAAAAATAATTTTCTACTGTCACAAATTTTAATTACGCCAGGGATTGCCTTTTCTGTAGTAAATTATTCAAAAAATAATTTTCAACTGTCGCAAATTTTAATTACGCCAGGGATTGCCTTTTCTATAGTAAATTATTCAAAAAATAATTTTTTACTGTCGCAAATTTTCATTGCGCCAGGGCTTGCATTTTCTATAGTAAATTATTCAAAAAATAATTTTTTGCTGTCGCAAATTTTAATTGCGCCAGGGATTGCCTTTTCTATAGTAAATTATTCAAAAAATAATTTTCTACTGTCGCAAATTTTAATTGCGCCAGGGATTGCCTTTTCTATAGTAAATTATTCAAAAAATAATTTTCAACTGTCGCAAATTTTAAATACCCCAGGGATTGCCTTTTCTATAGTAAATTATTCAAAAAATAATTTTCTACTGTCACAAATTTTAATTACGCCAGGGATTGCCTTTTCTGTAGTAAATTATTCAAAAAATAATTTTTTACTGTCGCAAATTTTAATTGCGCCAGGGATTGCCTTTTCTTTAGTAAATTATTCAAAAAATAATTTTTTATTGTCGCAAATTTTAAATACGCCAGGGATTGCCTTTTCTATAGTAAATTATTCAAAAAATAATTTTCAACTGTCGCAAATTTTAATTGCGCCAGGGATTGCCTTTTCTATAGTAAATTATTCAAAAAATAATTTTTTACTGTCGCAAATTTTAATTACGCCAGGGATTGCCTTTTCTATAGTAAATTATTCAAAAAATAATTTTTTACTATCGCAAGTTTTAATTACGCCAGGGATTGCCTTTTATATAGTAAATTATTCAAAAAATCATTTTATACTGTCGCAAATTTTAATTGCGCCAGGGATTGCCTTTTCTGTAGTAAATTAATCAAAAAATAATTTTCAACTGTCGCAAATTTTAATTACGCCAGGGATTGCCTTTTCTATAGTAAATTATTCAAAAAATAATTTTTTACTGTCGCAAATTTTCATTGCGCCAGGGCTTGCATTTTCTATAGTAAATTATTCAAAAAATAATTTTTTGCTGTCGCAAATTTTAATTGCGCCAGGGATTGCCTTTTCTATAGTAAATTATTCAAAAAATAATTTTCTACTGTCGCAAATTTTAATTGCGCCAGGGATTGCCTTTTCTATAGTAAATTATTCAAAAATAATTTTCAACTGTCGCAAATTTTAATTACGCCAGGGCTTGCCTTTTCTATAGTAAATTATTCAAAAAATAATTTTTTACTGTCGCAAATTTTAAATACGCCAGGGATTGCCTTTTCTATAGTAAATTATTCAAAAAATAATTTTCAACTGTCGCAAATTTTAATTACGCCAGGGATTGCCTTTTCTATAGTAAATTATGCAAAAAATAATTTTCTACTGTTGCAAATTTTAATTACGCCAGGGATTGCCTTTTCTATAGTAAATTATTCAAAAAATAATTTTCAACTGTCGCAAATTTTAATTGCGCCAGGGATTGCCTTTTCTATAGTAAATTATTCAAAAAATAATTTTTTACTGTCGCAAATTTTAATTACGCCAGGGATTGCCTTTTCTATAGTAAATTATTCAAAAAATAATTTTTTACTGTCGCAAATTTTAATTGCGCCAGGGCTTGCCTTTTCTATAGTAAATTATTCAGAAAATAATTTTTTACTGTCGCAAATTTTAATTGCGCCAGGGATTGCCTTTTCTATAGTAAATTATTCAAAAAATAATTTTCTACTGTCGCAAATTTTAATTGCGCCAGGGATTGCCTTTTCTATAGTAAATTATTCAAAAAATAATTTTTTACTGTCGCAAATTTTAATTGCGCCAGGGATTGCCTTTTCTATAGTAAATTATTCAAAAAATAATTTTCTACTGTCGCAAATTTTAATTGCGCCAGGGATTGCCTTTTCTATAGTAAATTATTCAAAAAATAATTTTTTACTATCGCAAGTTTTAATTACGCCAGGGATTGCCTTTTCTATAGTAAATTATTCAAAAAATAATTTTATACTGTCGCAAATTTTAATTGCGCCAGGGATTGCCTTTTCTATAGTAAATTATTCAAAAAATAATTTCCAACTGTCGCCAGGGATTGCCTTTTTATAGTAAACTTTTAAAAAAAATAATTTTCTACTTCCGCAAATTTTAATTACGCCAGGGATTGCCTTTTCTATAGTAAATTTCTCACAAATTAATTTCTTACTGTCGCAAATTTTAATTGCGCCAGGGATTGCCTTTTCTATAGTAAATTATTCAAAAAATAATTTTCAACTGTCGCAAATTTTAAATACCCCAGGGATTGCCTTTTCTATAGTAAATTATTCAAAAAATAATTTTCTACTGTCACAAATTTTAATTACGCCAGGGATTGCCTTTTCTGTAGTAAATTATTCAAAAAATAATTTTCAACTGTCGCAAATTTTAATTACGCCAGGGATTGCCTTTTCTATAGTAAATTATTCAAAAAATAATTTTCAACTGTCGCAAATTTTAAATACGCCAGAGATTGCCTTTTCTATAGTAAATTATTCAAAAAATAATTTTCAACTGTCGCAAATTTTAATTGCGCCAGGGATTGCCTTTTCTGTAGTAAATTATTCAAAAAATAATTTTCAACTGTCGCAAATTTTAATTACGCCAGGGATTGCCTTTTCTATAGTAAATTATTCAAAAAATAATTTTTTACTGTCGCAAATTTTAATTGCGCCAGGGCTTGCCTTTTCTATATTAAATTATTCAGAAAATAATTTTTTACTGTCGCAAATTTTAATTGCGCCAGGGATTGCCTTTTCTTTAGTAAATTATTCAAAAAATAATTTTTTATTGTCGCAAATTTTAAATACGCCAGGGATTGCCTTTTCTATAGTAAATTATACAAAAAATAATTTTCAACTGTCGCAAATTTTAATTGCGCCAGGGATTGCCTTTTCTATAGTAAATTATTCAAAAAATAATTTTTTACTGTCGCAAATTTTAATTACGCCAGGGATTGCCTTTTCTATAGTAAATTATTCAAAAAATAATTTTTTACTATCGCAAGTTTTAATTACGCCAGGGATTGCCTTTTATATAGTAAATTATTCAAAAAATCATTTTATACTGTCGCAAATTTTAATTGCGCCAGGGATTGCCTTTTCTGTAGTAAATTAATCAAAAAATAATTTTCAACTGTCGCAAATTTTAATTACGCCAGGGATTGCCTTTTCTATAGTAAATTATTCAAAAAATAATTTTTTACTGTCGCAAATTTTCATTGCGCCAGGGCTTGCATTTTCTATAGTAAATTATTCAAAAAATAATTTTTTGCTGTCGCAAATTTTAATTGCGCCAGGGATTGCCTTTTCTATAGTAAATTATTCAAAAAATAATTTTCTACTGTCGCAAATTTTAATTGCGCCAGGGATTGCCTTTTCTATAGTAAATTATTCAAAAATAATTTTCAACTGTCGCAAATTTTAATTACGCCAGGGCTTGCCTTTTCTATAGTAAATTATTCAAAAAATAATTTTTTACTGTCGCAAATTTTAAATACGCCAGGGATTGCCTTTTCTATAGTAAATTATTCAAAAAATAATTTTCAACTGTCGCAAATTTTAATTACGCCAGGGATTGCCTTTTCTATAGTAAATTATGCAAAAAATAATTTTCTACTGTTGCAAGTTTTAAGTGCGCCAGGGATTGCCTTTTATAGAGTAAATTATTCAAAAAATAATTTTCTACTGTCGCAAATTTTAATTACGCCAGGGATTGCCTTTTCTATAGTAAATTATTCAAAAAATAATTTTTTACTGTCGCAAATTTTAAATACGCCAGGGATTGCCTTTTCTATAGTAAATTATTCAAAAATAATTTTCAACTGTCGCAAATTTTAATTACGCCAGGGATTGCCTTTTCTATAGTTAATTATTCAAAAAATAATTTTTTACTGTCGCAAATTTTAAATACGCCAGGGATTGCCTTTTCTATAGTAAATTATTCAAAAAATAATTTTCAACTGTCGCAAATTTTAATTACGCCAGGGATTGCCTTTTCTATAGTAAATTATTCAAAAAATAATTTTCTACTGTCGCAAATTTTAAGTGCGCCAGGGATTGCCTTTTCGATAGTAAATTATTCAAAAAATAATTTTTTACTGTCGCAAATTTTAATAACGCCAGGGATTGCCTTTTCTATAGTAAATTATTCAAAAAATAATTTTCTACTGTCGCAAATTTTAATTACGCCAGGGATTGCCTTTTCTATAGTCAATTATTCAAAAAATAATTTTTTACTATCGCAAGTTTTAATTACGCGAGGGATTGCCTTTTCTATTGTAAATTATTCAAAAAATAATTTTCAACTGTCGCAAATTTTAATTGCGCCAGGGATTGCCTTTTCTATAGTAAATTATTCAAAAAATAATTTTCAACTGTCGCAAATTTTAATTGCGCCAGGGACTGCCTTTTCTATAGTAAATTATTCAAAAAATAATTTTCTACTGTCGCAAATTTTAATTACGCCAGGGATTGCCTTTTCTATAGTAAATTATTCAAAAAATAATTTTCAACTGTCGCAAATTTTAATTGCGCCAGGGATTGCCTTTTCTATAGTAAATTATTCAAAAAATAATTTTCTACTGTCGCAAATTTTAATTGCGCCAGGGATTGCCTTTTCTATAGTAAATTATTCAAAAATTAATTTTTTACTGTCGCAAATTTTAATTACGCCAGGGATTGCCCTTTCTATAGTAAATTATTCAAAAAATAATTTTCAACTGTCGCAAATTTTAATTGCGCCAGGGATTGCCTTTTCTATAGTAAATTATTCAAAAAATAATTTTTTACTGTCGCAAATTTTAAATACGCCAGAGATTGCCTTTTCTATAGTAAATTATTCAAAAAATAATTTTCTACTGTCGCAAATTTTAATTACGCCAGGGATTGCCTTTTCTATAGTAAATTATTCAAAAAATAATTTTCAACTGTCGCAAATTTTAATTGCGCCAGGGATTGCCTTTTCTATAGTAAATTATTCAAAAAATAATTTTCTACTGTCGCAAATTTTAATTGCGCCAGGGATTGCCTTTTCTATAGTAAATTATTCAAAAATTAATTTTTTACTGTCGCAAATTTTAATTACGCCAGGGATTGCCTTTTCTATAGTAAATTATTCAAAAAATAATTTTCAACTGTCGCAAATTTTAATTGCGCCGGGGATTGCCTTTTCTATAGTAAATTATTCAAAAAATAATTTTTTACTGTCGCAAATTTTAATTACGCCAGGGATTGCCTTTTCTATAGTAAATTATTCAAATAATAATTTTTTAATGTCGCAAATTTTAAATATCCCAGGGATTGCCTTTTCTATAGTAAATTTCTCACAAAATAATTTTCAACTGTCGCAAATTTTAATTACGCCAGGGATTGCCTTTTCTATAGTAAATTATTCAAAAAATAATTTTTTATTGTCGCAAATTTTAAATACGCCAGGGATTGCCTTTTCTATAGTAAATTATTCAAAAAATAATTTTCTACTGTCACAAATTTTAATTACGCCAGGGATTGCCTTTTCTGTAGTAAATTATTCAAAAAATAATTTTCAACTGTCGCAAATTTTAATTACGCCAGGGATTGCTTTTTCTATAGTAAATTATTCAAAAAATAATTTTCTACTGTCGCAAATTTTAAATACGCCAGGGATTGCCTTTTCTATAGTAAATTATTCAAAAAATAATTTTCTACTGTCACAAATTTTAATTACGCCAGGGATTGCCTTTTCTGTAGTAAATTATTCAAAAAATAATTTTTTACTGTCGCAAATTTTCATTGCGCCAGGGCTTGCATTTTCTATAGTAAATTATTCAAAAAATAATTTTTTTCTGTCGCAAATTTTAATTGCGCCACTGATTGCCTTTTCTATAGTAAATTATTCAAAAAATAATTTTCTACTGTCGCAAATTTTAATTGCGCCAGGGATTGCCTTTCCTATAGTAAATTAATTCAAAAAATAATTTTCAACTGTCGCAAATTTTAAATACACCAGGGATTGCCTTTTCTATAGTAAATTATTCAAAAAATAATTTTCTACTGTCGCAAATTTTAAATACGCCAGGGATTGCCTTTTCTATAGTAAATTATTCAAAAAATAATTTTCTACTGTCACAAATTTTAATTACGCCAGGGATTGCCTTTTCTGTAGTAAATTATTCAAAAAATAATTTTCAACTGTCGCAAATTTTAATTACGCCAGGGATTGCCTTTTCTATAGTAAATTATTCAAAAAATAATTTTCTACTGTCGCAAATTTTAAATACGCCAGGGATTGCCTTTTCTATAGTAAATTATTCAAAAAATAATTTTTTACTATCGCAAGTTTTAATTGCGCCAGGGATTGCCTTTTCTATAGTAAATTATTCAAAAAATAATTTTATACTGTCGCAAATTTTAATTGCGCCAGGGATTGCCTTTTCTATAGTAAATTATTCAAAAAATAATTTCCAACTGTCGCCAGGGATTGACTTTTCTATAGTAAATTATTCAAAAAATAATTTTCAACTGTCGCAAATTTTAATTGCGCCAGGGATTGCCTTTTCTATAGTAAACTTTTCAAAAAATAATTTTCTACTGTCGCAAATTTTAATTACGCCAGGGATTGCCTTTTCTATAGTAAATTATTCAAAAAATAATTTTTTACTGTCACAAATTTTAATTGCGCCAGGGCTTGCCTTTTCTATAGTAAATTATTCAAAAAATAATTTTTTACTGTCGCAAATTTTAATTGCGCCAGGGATTGCCTTTCCTATAGTAAATTATTCAAAAAATAATTTTCTACTGTCGCAAATTTTAAATACGCCAGGGATTGCCTTTTCTATAGTAAATTATTCAAAAAATAATTTTCTACTGTCACAAATTTTAATTACGCCAGGGATTGCCTTTTCTGTAGTAAATTATTCAAAAAATAATTTTCAACTGTCGCAAATTTTAATTACGCCAGGGATTGCCTTTTCTATAGTAAATTATTCAAAAAATAATTTTCTACTGTCGCAAATTTTAAATACGCCAGGGATTGCCTTTTCTATAGTAAATTATTCAAAAAATAATTTTCTACTGTCACAAATTTTAATTACGCCAGGGATTGCCTTTTCTGTAGTAAATTATTCAAAAAATAATTTTCAACTGTCGCAAATTTTAATTACGCCAGGGATTGCCTTTTCTATAGTAAATTATTCAAAAAATAATTTTCTACTGTCGCAAATTTTAAATACGCCAGGGATTGCCTTTTCTATAGTAAATTATTCAAAAAATAATTTTTTACTATCGCAAGTTTTAATTACGCCAGGGATTGCCTTTTCTATACTAAATTATTCAAAAAATAATTTTATATTGTCGCAAATTTTAATTGCGCCAGGGATTGCCTTTTCTATAGTAAATTATTCAAAAAATAATTTCCAACTGTCGCCAGGGATTGCCTTTTCTATAGTAAACTTTTCAAAAAATAATTTTCTACTTCCGCAAATTTTAATTACGCCAGGGATTGCCTTTTCTATAGTAAATTTCTCACAAATTAATATCTTACTGTCGCAAATTTTAATTGCGCCAGGGATTGCCTTTTCTATAGTAAATTATTCAAAAAATAATTTTCAACTGTCGCAAATTTTAATTGCGCCAGGGCTTGCCTTTTCTATAGTAAATTATTCAAAAAATAATTTTCTACTGTCGCAAATTTTAAATACGCCAGGGATTGCCTTTTCTATAGTAAATTATTCAAAAAATAATTTTTTACTATCGCAAGTTTTAATTACGCCAGGGATTGCCTTTTCTATAGTAAATTATTCAAAAAATAATTTTCAACTGTCGCAAATTTTAATTGCGCCAGGGATTGCCTTTTCTATAGTAAACTTTTCAAAAAATAATTTTCTACTGTCGCAAATTTTAATTACGCCAGGGATTGCCTTTTCTATAGTAAATTATTCAAAAAATAATTTTTTACTGTCACAAATTTTAATTGCGCCAGGGCTTGCCTTTTCTATAGTAAATTATTCAAAAAATAATTTTCAACTGTCGCAAATTTTAATTGCGCCAGGGCTTGCCTTTTCTATAGTAAATTATTCAAAAAATAATTTTCTTCTTTCGCAAATTTTAAATACGCCAGGGATTGCCTTTTCTATAGTAAATTATTCAAAAAATAATTTTTTACTATCGCAAGTTTTAGTTGCGCCAGGGCTTGCCTTTTCTGTAGTAAATTATTCAAAAAATAATTTTCAACTGTCGCAAATTTTAATTACGCCAGGGATTGCCTTTTCTATAGTAAATTATTCAAAAAATAATTTTCTACTGTCGCAAATTTTAAATACGCCAGGGATTGCCTTTTCTATAGTAAATTATTCAAAAAATAATTTTCTACTGTCACAAATTTTAATTACGCCAGGGATTGCCTTTTCTGTAGTAAATTATTCAAAAAATAATTTTCAACTGTCGCAAATTTTAATTACGCCAGGGATTGCCTTTTCTATAGTAAATTATTCAAAAAATAATTTTCTACTGTCGCAAATTTTAAATACGCCAGGGATTGCCTTTTCTATAGTAATTTATTCAAAAAATAATTTTTTACTATCGCAAGTTTTAATTACGCCAGGGATTGCCTTTTCTATAGTAAATTAATCAAAAAATAATTTTATACTGTCGCAAATTTTAATTGCGCCAGGGATTGCCTTTTCTATAGTAAATTATTCAAAAAATAATTTTTTACTGTCGCAAATTTTAATTGCGCCAGGGATTGCCTTTTCTATAGTAAATTATTCAAAAAATAATTTTTTACTGTCGCAAATTTTAATTGCGCCAGGGATTGCCTTTTCTATAGTAAATTATTCAAAAAATAATTTTTTACTGTCGCAAATTTTAATTGCGCCAGGGCTTGCTTTTCTATAGTAAATTATTCAAAAAATAATTTTTTACTGTCGCAAATTTTAATTGCGCCAGGGATTGCCTTTTCTATAGTAAATTATTCAAAAAATAATTTTCAACTGTCGCAAATTTTAATTACGCCAGGGATTGCCTTTTCTATAGTAAATTATTCAAAAAATAATTTTCTACTGTCGCAAATTTTAAATACGCCAGGGATTGCCTTTTCTATAGTAAATTATTCAAAAAATAATTTTTTACCATCGCAAGTTTTAATTACGCCAGGGATTGCCTTTTCTATAGTAAATTATTCAAAAAATAATTTTATACTGTCGCAAATTTTAATTGCGCCAGGGATTGCCTTTTCTATAGTAAATTATTCAAAAAATAATTTCCAACTGTCGCCAGGGATTGCCTTTTCTACAGTAAACTTTTCAAAAAATAATTTTCTACTTCCGCAAATTTTAATTACGCCAGGGATTGCCTTTTCTATAGTAAATTTCTCACAAATTAATTTCTTACTGTCGCAAATTTTAATTGCGCCAGGGATTGCCTTTTCTATAGTAAATTATTCAAAAAATAATTTTCAACTGTCGCAAATTTTAATTGCGCCAGGGCTTGCCTTTTCTATAGTAAATTATTCAAAAAATAATTTTCTACTGTCGCAAATTTTAAATACGCCAGGGATTGCCTTTTCTATAGTAAATTATTCAAAAAATAATTTTTTACTATCGCAAGTTTTAATTGCGCCAGGGCTTGCCTTTTCTGTAGTAAATTATTCAAAAAATACTTTTCAACTGTCGCAAATTTTAATTACGCCAGGGATTGCCTTTTCTATAGTAAATTATTCAAAAAATAATTTTCTACTGTCGCAAATTTTAAATACGCCAGTGATTGCCTTTTCTATAGTAAATTATTCAAAAAATAATTTTCTACTGTCACAAATTTTAATTACGCCAGGGATTGCCTTTTCTTTAGTAAATTATTCAAAAAATAATTTTCAACTGTCGCAAATTTTAATTACGCCAGGGATTGCCTTTTCTATAGTAAATTATTCAAAAAATAATTTTCTACTGTCGCAAATTTTAAATACGCCAGGGATTGCCTTTTCTATAGTAAATTATTCAAAAAATAATTTTTTACTATCGCAAGTTTTAATTACGCCAGGGATTGCCTTTTCTATAGTAAATTATTCAAAAAATAATTTTATACTGTCGCAAATTTTAATTGCGCCAGGGATTGCCTTTTCTATAGTAAATTATTCAAAAAATAATTTCCAACTGTCGCCAGGGATTGCCTTTTCTATAGTAAACTTTTCAAAAAATAATTTTCTACTTCCGCAAATTTTAATTACGCCAGGGATTGCCTTTTCTATAGTAAATTTCTCACAAATTAATTTCTTACTGTCGCAAATTTTAATTGCGCCAGGGATTGCCTTTTCTATAGTAAATTATTCAAAAAATAATTTTCAACTGTCGCAAATTTTAATTGCGCAGGGCTTGCCTTTTCTATAGTAAATTATTCAAAAAATAATTTTCTACTGTCGCAAATTTTAAATACGCCAGGGATTGCCTTTCTATAGTAAATTATTCAAAAAATAATTTTTTACTGTCACAAATTTTAATTGCGCCAGGGCTTGCCTTTTCTATAGTAAATTATTCAAAAAATAATTTTTTACTGTCGCAAATTTTAATTGCGCCAGGGATTGCCTTTTCTATAGTAAATTATTCAAAAAATAATTTTCTACTGTCGCAAATTTTAAATACGCCAGGGATTGCCTTTTCTATAGTAAATTATTCAAAAAATAATTTTCTACTGTCACAAATTTTAATTACGCCAGGGATTGCCTTTTCTGTAGTAAATTATTCACAAAATAATTTTCAACTGTCGCAAATTTTAATTACGCCAGGGATTGCCTTTTCTATAGTAAATTATTCAAAAAATAATTTTATACTGTCGCAAATTTTAATTGCCCCAGGGATTGCCTTTTCTATAGTAAATTATTCAAAAAATAATTTCCAACTGTCGCCAGGGATTGCCTTTTCTATAGTAAACTTTTCAAAAAATAATTTTCAACTGTCGCAAATTTTAATTACGCCAGGGATTGCCTTTTCTATAGTAAATTATTCAAAAAATAATTTTTTACTGTCACAAATTTTAATTGCGCCAGGGCTTGCCTTTTCTATAGTAAATTATTCAAAAAATAATTTTTTACTGTCGCAAATTTTAATTGCGCCAGGGATTGCCTTTTCTATAGTAAATTATTCAAAAAATAATTTTCTACTGTCGCAAATTTTAATTGCGCCAGGGATTGCCTTTTCTATAGTAAATTATTCAAAAAATAATTTTTTACTATCGCAAGTTTTAATTACGCCAGGGATTGCCTTTTCTATAGTAAATTATTCAAAAAATAATTTTATACTGTCGCAAATTTTAATTGCGCCAGGGATTGCCTTTTCTATAGTAAATTATTCAAAAAATAATTTCCAACTGTCGCCAGGGATTCCTTTTCTATAGTAAACTTTTCAAAAAATAATTTTCTACTTCCGCAAATTTTAATTACGCCAGGGATTGCCTTTTCTATAGTAAATTTCTCACAAATTAATTTCTTACTGTCGCAAATTTTAATTGCGCCAGGGATTGCCTTTTCTATAGTAAATTATTCAAAAAATAATTTTCAACTGTCGCAAATTTTAATTGCGCCAGGGCTTGCCTTTTCTATAGTAAATTATTCAAAAAATAATTTTCTACTGTCGCAAATTTTAAATACGCCAGGGATTGCCTTTTCTATAGTAAATTATTCAAAAAATAATTTTTTACTGTTACAAATTTTAATTGCGCCAGGGCTTGCCTTTTCTATAGTAAATTATTCAAAAAATAATTTTTTACTGTCGCAAATTTTAATTGCGCCAGGGATTGCTTTTCTATAGTAAATTATTCAAAAAATAATTTTCTACTGTCGCAAATTTTAAATACGCCAGGGATTGCCTTTTCTATAGTAAATTATTCAAAAAATAATTTTCTACTGTCACAAATTTTAATTACGCCAGGGACTGCCTTTTCTGTAGTAAATTATTCAAAAAATAATTTTCAACTGTCGCAAATTTTAATTACGCCAGGGATTGCCTTTTCTATAGTAAATTATTCAAAAAATAATTTTCTACTGTCGCAAATTTTAAATACGCCAGGGATTGCCTTTTCTATAGTAAATTATTCAAAAAATAATTTTCTACTGTCACAAATTTTAATTACGCCAGGGATTGCCTTTTCTGTAGTAAATTATTCAAAAAATAATTTTTTACTATCGCAAGTTTTAATTAGGCCAGGGATTGCCTTTTCTATAGTAAATTATTCAAAAAATAATTTTATACTGTCGCAAATTTTAATTGCGCCAGGGATTGCCTTTTCTATAGTAAATTATTCAAAAAATAATTTCCAACTGTCGCCAGGGATTGCCTTTTCTATAGTAAACTTTTCAAAAAATAATTTTCTACTTCCGCAAATTTTAATTACGCCAGGGATTGCCTTTTCTATAGTAAATTTCTCACAAATTAATTTCTTACTGTCGCAAATTTTAATTG